>OZ007598.1:186965993-187163362 GCA_963931845.1 Maratus michaelseni | reverse complement strand
ACAGGATGTATACAGTACATTTCAAGTCTTAAGATTTAAAGATATCGAGAAATAAAAGGCACAAACTTCTAAATCCGACACATTTAAAAAAAAAAAAAAAAATCAAAAAGTTCCAATTTTTATATATTTTTCTCAAAAATATTTCAAAATGAAGAAAATTTCCTCTGTCTTATTTTATTAGGATAATGAACTTATTACTACAATATTTTATTTTGTCAAGTAAAAAACCTTTTAACATTTAGGAAAACATAATAAAACCATCAAAATAAAATTTTTGATATTTTATAATTGACAAAAGAATTATATTTATAGTTGATCAGAAACATACATTTCTCTAGAAGACTATTCCTTTTTTATTCACTATAAAATATACAAATATTATAGTCGAAAAATATTTTTTGTTCTCTGATGTTCTGTTTACACTGTTAAAAATTTGCAGCAAACTGACCAGTCATTGACCGTTTTTATAGAAAACGGTTACATAACCCTAATTAAACTCTGTTATGACCCTATTATGGCTCATATTATGGTCAGAATAGTGTTAAATTACCGTTACGTAACCACTTGCTATAAAAAACTGTCGAATGACTGAACAGTTTGGTGCAAATTTTTAACAGTGTAAGATAAAGAATGTTTTTTACTCGAGATCGTTTTAACTTTTAATTCATCAACATTATCAACAATTTAATCATTGAAATAATAAAATAAAAAATTACCTTTATTAATTTCTCCCGTTATGGTTAAATCACACAATAGTTTCCATACATTGTACACTGCCTAAAAATTTGCAGCGAACTGTACAGTTATTCGACCGTTTTTATAGAAAACGGTTACATAACCGTAATTGAACTCTATTCTGACCATATTATTGTCCATATGTCCATGTTATTATCAGAATAAAGTTAAATTACAGTTATGTAATTATTTTCTATAAAACGGTCGAATGAATCGACAGTTTGCTGCAAATTTTTAACAGTGCAAGAACAAGAACAAAAGATTCTTAATCTAGGTAAATATAAAACAGTCATGATAAATATAATAATCTCTTCCGAGTTACCCACGATTCCGCAAAGCGTTTTTTATCTTTAGAAATCTCAGAAACTAACATATTTTCGAGATTTAAAAGAGAATTTAGAAAAACAAAGTTTATTTTGCTGTCACTGATTTTCGAAACGTTTCAGAATAGTTTTTATATAGGACATTAATCAGTTTTCTCAACCCAGAATATAGGTTTTTCGGATGCTATCCACTCTCAAGTAAACATTTATTATGCTGTCCTCCCCCCCCCCCCCCAAAAAAAAAAAACAAAAAAAAACTATGTAATGCTTTCTAAAAAAAAAAAAAAAAAAAAAAAAAAAAAAAAAAAAAAAAAACCTCTTAGTACTACATCAAATATTTCCCTAAATTCAACTTTTTTTTCCTGTTTTTCTACACCATTTAGAATAATAAAAAGAGTTTAAAATACCTAAGGAGTGCTTATTTAATTTTATAATAATTTAAACTAACAATTGCAGAATTCTGGCAAAACATGAGCTTCATTTTTACACATTTTCTTTTTATAATAGAATTTTAGAATGATCTTACATAACTTTATTTTTTATTTATGTTAAACCATTAATATGTATTAAAATTCTTCCTTTTTAGCTGATTATATCAGGTCTGGGGTTTTTTTCAGGTAACGGGTTAATTTTTGGAAAAGTGAGGGTTTTTTTTTTTCAAATTCTTGCTTAATTGGCGGCCAATTTTGTAAGAAAGTGATACAATGAAAAATGCCCAACATTAAAATTTTAGTCAGAACAAGCTGTAAAAATTTAGCCATGTTTAAATTTTTTAAATTCTTTATTAGACTTTATATAGAGAAAATTTCAAAAAATGGGTTTCTTTTAGAGGACATCACAATAGATGTAAAAAAAAAATGTTTTCAGACAAACTGGATAAATTAACAACATTTACATTAACATTAAAATTAATAGTATTTTGTTACTTTTACATGTATAAATTCTTTTACGCAACTGAAAATATTTAATTCAAAATTGATAGCATAAAAAAGATATTCCGGTTTGAGAAAAATGATTAATACAGTATAAAAACTATACTCGAAACGTTTCCCAAAATCAGTGGCAGCAAAATGAACTGTGTTTTTATACATTCTTTTTTAAATCTCGAAAATATATTGGTTTTTATGTTTCTAAAGATAAAGAACGCTTTCTGGAACCGTGGGTACCTCTGAAGAGGTTATTGTTCATCATCATGTATCATTCGGAGTTATAATATAATTTTGTAGATCCAGAAACATTTTATTTTTTCTCAGTTTTTACTTGTATTTCTTAGCAATAAAATTACATAAAGAAAACTTTTACAAATTTTCCTAAGTGATTTTTACGATTTTAAGATTTAAGTTTATGATATATGATCATATTAATTTAATTTTAATGACAAATCCAAAAATTCTACTATATAATTAACAAGAATAATAATGATTACTTGGGATATGTATTTCCTGGCGACGGACAGTAGAGTTGGTTTTTCCGCCTAATGCATGGATAACCTCTGAGAATTTCTGCACATGCTTCCAGCCACAATGTAAGAGCGAATACAGCCAAGCTCGCCTGAAAGGAAGCAATTATATCATTAAGTTACTCAACTAGAAATATACAGTAACTGTCCAAAAACATTTGAATTATTGGAACTTATTTTTACACTATTTTATTCCACCGAACTTGGTTCAGGTATGTAAGGATAGAGTTTTGTAATATTTTTTTCCATTCACTTCCTGATATTATAGAATTAGAGCGGAATAAGAACGGTAAGATCATGAACGGGATAGAAGAACAAGATATGGAAAAACAAGAATATAGAACAAGAACAGGAAAATCATGCGTCAAGCATAGATTATGAAACACTTACCAATACTTTAAAAATACTTCACCGTTTAATAAGGTGAAAGATAATGGCTACGTGAACAAGCTCCAGGTCAAACCGAGCAAGGAGGCCTGCTTTTCGGCTTAGGCTCAACTAGCCCCGCCCAGTGTCTAAGTAAACAATTTGAAAAACGCATAACACATTTGAAAACCCGATTTTAGGAATTACCAATAATAGTCACAAAAATATCCGAATTATTTTATGCCGCGGATATAATCTATAGATTTCTATGGTACATAGTATGTTAAAATTTAGCTCAGTTAGGAAACGCATAGCACAGTTGTAAATACCCCTTCAGCAATTTCCGCTAACAAAATAAAATGTACTCGAGATATTTTGTGCTTCCCTGTATATCAGCTATAGATTTTATGCACACCAAGTAATAGGAAAAAAAATAGTTTCATTTAAAAACGCGTACCACAACTTAAAACGCACTTCCAGCAATTATTGTTCTTAGACAGTACAGTAACCGAATTCTTTTGTGTGTCCCTGTAAATGAAAGATGAATGCTATGCACACCATATTCTACACTAAACCTCTTGCAGTACACCTCAGTGATATATATAAATTATAATATGTTTTAAATAGTGTAACATCATTAAAATACACTGCAAACGTTTCCCCCCCATACACCATAATGTAACTGAATTCTTTTGAGTGTCCCTCTAAATGAAGTATAAACACTACATAACTTCGTTTGCAATACTTAACATGCCATAGTAAACCTCATTATCAATTTATCATACATCAATTGCATTTCAATCCGACTATATTTACGCAAGTTAGAGCATGGACAGACAGGCAGACGGCAGACAGAGAGATAGAAAAACCGAATTCATAAACACTTTTCAAATATGTTGGAAAGATTCTATTAAAATAGAATCACAATAGAATTCATGCGCTACCGTGTATGCGCGGCAGTGTATTACTGTTTATTTTGCTGTTTATTACTGTTAATTTTATGGTGTAATACTGGCAGCTGGGATGCTAGTATTATTCCGTAAAATCAAATTTTTTTTGCAGTGTACATCATAAAGACTGCCCAACTTTGTATTTTATCTTATATTTAGTAATTCCGTTTTCCACTGTCTGTGCAGCTCCTCCAAGTTTCTATTTTGCCAGTTTAAAGAACATAAGTTAAAAGAGTGGATGAAAAGTGCCTTAAAAACTGGATTATGAGAGATTTGCAGTAGTTATTGTTTGTGTTTATGTTTACGCACCTGGGAATTTCGTCGATATATTTCCCTCTTAAGCAGACTTACTCCATGCTGGATAAAAGCTAATAGAATTCATGAACACTTAACATAGCACACATTATATTTGCTAAATAAATATGGAGGAATACTTTTATAAATATGTAGTTTTAAAGGCAGTTACTTTCATCCTTATTTATTTAACGGAGGACTCGATGATGAAAGATTTTTAAAAGCTCAGGTGTGGAAGCAATGCATTTGTTGAATGCATAAAAATTGACAGATAGAACATCTTGTATTTCAATAAGTTGTGCATTATAAGGTCATACTTTTAATCCGATATTTAGTTTAAAACTGTTTTGGCTTATAAAATGCTTCTAACAAAAATATTTCTATAATATAGATTCGCTGAAGTTAATTTATTATTACTATGCGAGAATAAGTTATAAACTTTATTACACAAATGTGGTATGGGTTTTTTTTTTTTTTTTTTATCACGTAACTAATTTCAACATTATCATAATATTTTCATCATGTATCACATCATGTGACACATCAACAAATATTATCTCAGTTTTTACATTTTTTTTTCAATAAAGAATTACTCAACTAAAAAAAGATTCAGACATGTAAATTTATCTTAACCCTCTCCTTCACGTGAGTCTTAGTGTTGCCAGGTCGCGTCGTAAATAGTGGAACAGGGAGATAAAAAGGAAAAACGACACAGCGGATTTTAAGTCAGACTTAGAAATAAAAAATATATATACTTTCTGTAAGTGTATTAAATATACACCTTTAAAAAAGACAAATGTTTCTTATTCTACGAAATATAATATAACCGCGAATAAAAATATAAAAAAAAACCTCTTCCGAGTTACCCATGATTAAGAAAAGCATTCTTTATTTTTCTAAACCTCATCAGAAACCAATATATTTTTGAGATTTAAAGAAACATTTATAAAAACAGGCAGCAATTTGCTATTGCGTCCCTGGCCTCAACGAATGCTTTTCGAAGCTCGAAATCTCCACAAAGCTCCTGGGGTGAAATCGCCAATTATTATTATTATTTTTTTTTAAGTTTCATTAGTAAAGCACAATCTTACAAACCGAACGACATTTTCCGTGCAAAAGGCATGAGAGTGACAAGAGATTTATTGCATCTTTTTATTTAACACTAGCCGCCACTGGCGACCAGTTTGGTCTCCCTTAAATGTATGTTAAGCATTGTAACACGTTACTTTTATTCATAATTTATTTTTTTTCCGTAATCCTTCGCCAAACCGGAAGATTCTAATAGACAAATCAAAAACTTTTGCGATCATGGTAGCATTTCGCATATTTTTTGCTTTTATGTATTTCATCTTTCTTGACAAAAACCGCTTAACCAACTTAAGCATTATCAGTTGCAATATGCTTGCTAATAAGGAGATTCTTAAACATATTAAGTAGTTTTCCGTAATTGGATCCATTGCCAAATGGCGTATTTTAGTTAATACGATTTGGTGCAATGAAGTCTATTTTGTGAAAGTCTTTAATGATATCCACCATTTACACTGAACCATATTGTTGCCAATATTTTTTTGTTTGTTTGTTTGTTTCTCGCTAACTTTGGCTGTAGACTTGATTACGGGAGAATCAAGAAGAAAATCTATCATTATTCTCATTTAAAACGTCTTGAATAATGTGACATAATCGGAGTGCATATTATAACACGTAATTTTCGAGTATGGTTTGGTGAAACATTGAACTTTTGGAAGCCAGTTTTGATAATCTCGTAAATATGTCACACCAACATTACCGCCTATAATTCTAATTAGAGCAACCCATTTTTTCTCTCTATATTGCAACTCTATAGTTAATATAGTGCCCCGGTGCGTCTACGACAGCTGTTCCATCAGAACATTTGATTTCAAAATAAAAGTATCGTTTCTAATTTGCACACGCGAAAAATAAAAGCTGGTATTGGCGATTTTAAAAATTCTATTGGCGAGATTTGCGCCCAAATAACACAAAAGTACTTAATGATGTTATGTATTTTGTAAATGTATATTAAATTACTGTTTTGAAAGCGATTGGTCATTAATAATGGTAAATATGATTGGTGATTAACAATCACTTTCGGTGGTCTCTCTTCCTTTCACGTATAATACATAAATACCAAATTAACTGACAATTTGTTTCGAAATTTGATTCATTAAATATCATTACATGAGTTGTATTTGTTTACATTCAGCTTACATCAAGAAAAGATAAAGAATGAAGTTGAGTTGTATAGCACATAATTATGGTAAACTTTGATTGTGTCACTGGTACGAATTATTTTTTTGACACCAGGCAGCGCTCCAAAAAAATCTTTCACGGAAAACTAACTTTACGAACGATTATCTCCATGGTTTAATGGTTTAATATTTTAAACCTTCACGACGAATGAATCTCTTTTTTTTGTTGTTTACTTTCATGGATAGAGAATTTGAACTGCGAAGCTAATTTCAACTGAAGTTATTGGAGAATATATACATAATTGAACGTAAGTCATCTCTCAAATATTAATTTATTTTGAACGATCTTTCTAAAAATGTCACATTTATGAAGTTTTATTCGAAAAAATAATTTTTAATAAAAATGGCCGCCTGGCATATGAAAAAGTGAAACGGACATTCCGGAACTGTTGATGACAGTCACATGACTTACGGTTTTATTATAGAGATTTTCATTGTGCACGAGCAGATACATCACGTGGTTGTTAAAATTTGCACACAGGCCGCAATTTTATCAGAAAACGCCCTCTGGTGACAATTTTTGAAATTATTTTTTTCTGCTAAATGTTTTTCGCATCCCTTCATTTAGACGCATTACAAATTTCATATTTTTCTGATGAATGGTTTCGACAGCTCTGAATAGGTGAATTTTAATTATGTACACCCGGTTGGTCAAAAAATATGTTTGGAACGTTGTATTCATGCTGCAATTGTGTCAAATTTTGAAATTTTTAATGCGAAAATTTAATTTTGACATCAATTTCGGCCTTTTGGGGTAAATTTTTCCTTAGGTTACCAAATTGGAAGTGATTAGGTCAAATAGTTTAGGAATTATGAAGGTTTAAAATATGGAACTCCTAATGTTAAATTCGTTTGTAATCTTTGCAAAACATTGTAATACATACTATAGTTTTTAAAAGTATAACAGAATAATTACTATGCAGAATGAGCTGTAATTTTAGATTCGCATATTTCAAGCTTCTAGAAATAAATCTCTGTTAAAAATTTCGTAGGTTACAATTCATGTATTTCTCAAAAAATATTTTCGAAAATATAAGTATTTTGTAATTAATTTTTGAAAAAATATGAACTCTAATCTATAATTTTGTTAACAGAAATCGATTTCTAGAAGTTTCGAATATGCGAATTCAAAATTACAGTCCATTCCGCACACTAGTTTTCGAATTATACTTCAAAAACTATTCCCTTTACAATTTGTTTTGCAACGATTACAAATTATTTAATCATTAGGAGTTCCAAACTTTAAACGTTCATAATTCCTAAATTACTTGACCGAATGATTTCTCATTTGGTACAATCTAAAAAAAACCACGTTGTTTACCTGCCGCGTACGTTGAAACCGTCTGGTAGATGGAGGGTTAAGAAGAAAATAGTGACAAAACGGATGAATTTATTTATTGGTATGGCTCTAAAACCTCTATAAATATCAGATAAACTATAACCTCATGAGTACTTTAGTTATTGAAATACAAAATGGCCTATTTGCCAACATTTATAACGCTTACCAACTCCATTAGTTCTATACCTAGGCTTTATAGTCTTTCATTATTGAGTTCTCTGTTAAATAAATAAAAGCAACTGCTGTTAACTACACATTTACCAAAATACTTACTTCATAACAAATAAAATCTATGCAATGTTAAGTGCGTATAAATTCTATTAACTTTTATTGAATTGTGATGCATTCCCCACCCCCTCCCTTTTTTTTTTCTTCCACTTGAGAGAAAAAAAAATCGATGGAATTCTGAGGTATGTAAACATAAACACAAACTTTGATAAAGCTAACAAAAGCTACTGACAAATCTCTTAACAATCCAGTTTTTATAAGCACTCTTTCTACAGTCTTTTAACTTTCCATGTTCTTCATACTGGAAAACTGCACAGTGGGAAAACGGAATTGACAAAGTTAACGGTTTGAAACTAAATATTGGATAAAATATGACGTTAGGCTGTGTCTCTATGAAGTACCGGTTGTTGAAATATAAAGTGGTTTTATCTGCCGATTTTCATATACTTAACAACTACACTGCTTCAATACCTGAGTTTAAAATCATTCATTAATGAGCCTTTGTTAATTAAATAACAATATGAAAGTACTACCTATAAAGATTGCTTTTAAAACTACATATTTATCAAAATATTCCTTCATAGAAATTTACCAAATAAATCTGTGTAATGTTAAGTAGGGATAAAATTTTATTTTTCATTTTAGCGTCTTTCATTCTTTTCTTCACTTAAGAAGAAAATATGGACAAGACGGATCAATTTATTTATTGTTTTGGCTCTAAAATGGCTCTAAATATCGAATAAAATATAACTTTATGGGAACTATAAAAGTTATTGAGATACAAAATGATCTATCTGCTAATTTTATATACTTAGTAACTGCATTAGCTCTATACATATAGACTTTATAGTACATTTCATTATTTAGTCCTCTGTTAAATAAATAAGCATAAAAGCAACTGCTCTTAACTACATATTTACCAAAATATTCCTTCATAATAAATAAAATTTATGCAATGTTAAGTGGGCACCAATTTATTAACTTTTATTCAATCGTGATGCACCCCCCCCCCCTTTTTTTTTATTCACTCGAGAGAAGAAAAAAAATCGATGAAATTCTCAGCTGTGTAAATATAAACACAAACATTACTGACAAATCTCTCATAATCCAGGTTTTAAAAGTTTTCTCCAGTCTTTTAACTTTCTATATTCTTCACATGGGAAAAATAGGAACTTGGAGGAGTTCAACAGTGGAAGAAAGGAATTGAAAAACTTAACGGTTTTAAAATAAATATCAGATAAAATATGAAGTTAGGCTAGGCTGTCTTTATGATGTACCGGTTGTTGATTTATAAAATGGTTTTATACCAATTTTCGTATACTTAACAACTAACTATACTTTAGTTCAATACCCAAGCTTTAAAATCATTCATTAATTAACCACGAAAGGGCCGCTTTTGAAAATGCATATTTTCCAAGCTATTACTTCATAACTACTTAGTAAATAAAATCTGTGTAACTTTACGTATGAATAAAGTTTTATTTTTAATTTCACCGTGATGCATTCTTTTATTTATTTATTTTCCTTACTTAAAAGAGAATTATTGACCAAACGGATGGCTTTAATGGTTTGGTCTCAAACGGCTACAAATGAGGGGATTAGAATGACAGTGGAGTAAGTCAAAAATTTGAAAAATCTAGATAACCATATTTTCTCTGAACGTATATTAATTTCTGTTCAGTGTGACAGTCAAATAAGTCATAGTTCACTTAGGGAGTCGCTAGAGGGAAAAACAAGTCGGACCACATAATGCAATGGCAATACAAGTTTCACAAAATCCTTCACTTCTCAAATTACTAAATATTGACTTACTCCACTGTCATTCTAACCCCCTCAAATATCGGATAAAATATAGCCTTATGAGTGCTAGTTACTGAATTACAAAATGGACTATCTGCCGATTTTTATAACGCTTACCATCTGTATTAGTTCTATACCTAGGTGTTATAATCTTTCATTCTTGTGTCCTCTGTTAAATAAATAAAAGCAACTGCTCTTAGCTACACATTTATCAAAATACTCCTCCATAACAAATAAAATCTATGCAATGTTAAGTGCGCATGAATTCTATTAACTTTTTCTTCCACTCGAGAGCGAAAAAAAAATTGATGAAATTCTCAGGTGTGTAAACATAAACACAAACATTAACTACTGACAAATCTCTCATAATCCAGTTTTTAAAAGCACTCTTTCTCCAGTCTGTTAACTTTCCATTTTTCTCACGCTGTTTATCCTTGACCCTCAGAGAAAACGACGGTAACTGACCGTTTAGTGACCTTTGGTCGAGAGCTATTTTGCATGTGAGGCACGTGCCTCACCTCTTCAGAAAACCCCACACCTGCTTAAATATCCACGCGGCTGTTAGCTTTTAAGTGGCCAGGTAAGGACTGGTTCATTTTGCTACTTTTCCAGAATGGAGCTATTACTGTTTTGTTTCCGCTGCCTCTTTTGTCTTTTGAAGTGGGATTCGTTTGAAGTGTTTACTTTCTGTCCATCAAACTAAGAAGGCCTGGGATAGGGAGAGAGAGACATTAACGAAGCTTTATTGCTATTGTTTTAACAACTGCATTTTCCTAGTAGTAATTGTAATATATTGACATTGCACTCCTTTACTGCACTGGTCGGGTTGTACGCGACCTTAACTCGACAAAAAGATTTTTTCAACCCGAAATGCAAGCCGAACTGGATATACTTTAACCCAAAACAGACCCGAACCCGAAATATTCAAACCCGAATCAGAAGTGAAAGAAAATTCATCTATATTTTAATACAATTATGGAAAATAATTTTACAATTACATCTCTAATATCAATTCTACCTTTTTAACTAAAAATGAACACCTATACACTCATTAATATTCAAATATATAGTTGTTGTTTTTTTCAGAAATATTCAGGGCTTTCTTTTGAAAAATCGGATAAACAAGAATCCTACCTAAAAGATTTAAATCCTAACCCGAAACGGACTCGAACCCGAAATATTTAAAGTCAACTCGACCGACCCGAACCGGAGGTCTGCTAGGGTTTGGGTAAAATCGGGTTATCCGACCTAGTGCAGGACTCTACTCTAATTGACATTATTCGATAAAAACTGTACGCTGAATTTTCATGTAGGGGAGATCGGTGCAATTAAACCACTTCTTTTAAAACTGAATATATTTTCTTTTCCAATCAATATAGAGAAATAGGGCAACACTGCTTAAATATCTACCCGCCTGTAAATTTTTAAGTGGCCAGACTCGTTTATTTTGCTACTTTTCCAGATTTATTACTGTTTTGTTGCCACTGCCTCTTTGTCTTTTGAAATGTTTACTTTTTGTCCATGAAACTAAAAGAAGGCCTGAGATATAGGGAGATACACATTAACGAAGCTTACTTGCTATTGCTTTAACAACTGCATTTTCCTATCAGTAATTTTAATATCAACACCCGAGTTCTGCACGGGTCGGGTTGTACCCAACCTCAACCCCACAAAAACAATTTCGTCAACCCGATGTGAACCCGACACACTTCAACCAAAAATATTCAATCAAATCCGCACCCAACCCGAACTTGAAGTAAAAGAAAATTAATCCATATTTTAATGCAATAGTGGAAAAGTAGCCTACAATTGCATGTCTATCAATCTAGTATCAATTTTATGTTTTCGCATAAAAATGAACAGGATTCATTTAAAGTGTTTACTTTCTGTCCATTAAACTAAAAGAAGGCCTGAGATATAGAGAGAGACATTAGCGAAGCTTTATTGCTATTGTTTTGACAACTGTATTTTCCTAACAGTAATTTTAATATTGACACTAGAGTTCTGCATGGGTTGGATTGTACTCGACCTGAACTCGACAAAAATAATTTCGTCAACCCGATGTGAACCCGACACACTTCAACCAAAAATATTCAATCAAACCCGCACCCGACCCGAACTTGAAGTGAAAGAAAATTAATTCACATTATAATGCAATAATGGAAAAATAGTCTACAATTGCATCTCTATCAATCTAATATCAATTTTATGTTTTTGCATAAAAATGAACAGGATTCATTTAAAGTGTTTACTTTCTGTCCATTAAACTAAAAGAAGGCCTGAGATATAGAGAGAGACATTAGCGAAGCTTTATTGCTATTGATTTAACAACTACATTTTCCTATCAGTAATTCTAATATCAACACTAGAGTTCTGCACGGGTCGGGTTGTATACCCAACCTGAACCCGACAAAAACAATTTCGTCAACCCGATGTGAACCCGACACACTTCAACCAAAAATATTCAATCAAACCCGCACCCGACCCGAACTTGAAGTGAAAGAAAATTAATTCATATTATAATGCAATAATGGAAAAGTAGTCTACAATTGTATCTCTATCAATCTAGTATCAATTTTATGTTTTTGCATAAAAATGAACAGGATTCATTTAAAGTGTTTACTTTCTGTCCATTAAACTAAAAGAAGGCCTGAGATATAGAGAGAGACATTAACGAAGCTTTATTGCTATTGTTTTGACAACTGTATTTTCCTAACAGTAATTTTAATAATGACACTAGAGTTCTGCATGGGTTGGATTGTACTCGACCTGAACTCGACAAAAACAATTTCGTCAACCCGATGTGAACCCAACATTTTTCAACCAAAAATATTCAATCAAACCCGCACCCGACCCGAACTTGAAGTGAAAGAAAATTAATTCACATTATAATGCAATAATGGAAAAGTAGTCTACAATTGCATCTCTATCAATCTAGTATCAATTTTATGTTTTTGCATAAAAATGAACAGGATTCATTTAAAGTATTTACTTTCTGTCCATTAAACTAAAAGAAGGCCTGAGATATAGAGAGAGACATTAGCGAAGCTTTATTGCTATTGATTTAACAACTACATTTTCCTATCAGTAATTCTAATATCAACACTAGAGTTCTGCACGGGTCGGGTTGTATACCCAACCTGAACCCGACAAAAACAATTTCGTCAACCCGATGTGAACCCGACACACTTCAACCAAAAATATTCAATCAAACCCGCACCCGACCCGAACTTGAAGTGAAAGAAAATTAATTCATATTATAATGCAATAATGGAAAAGTAGTCTACAATTGTATCTCTATCAATCTAGTATCAATTTTATGTTTTTGCATAAAAATGAACAAGATTCATTTAAAGTGTTTACTTTCTGTCCATTAAACTAAAAGAAGGCCTGAGATATAGAGAGAGACATTAACGAAGCTTATTTGCTATTGCTTTAACAACTGCATTTTCTTATCAGTAATTCTAATATCAACACTAGAGTTCTAGGTCGGCTTGTACCCAACCTGAACCCGACAAAAACAATTTCGTCAACCCGATGTGAACCCGACACACTTCAACCAAAAATATTCAATCAAACCCGCACCCGACCCGAACTTGAAGTGAAAGAAAATTAATTCATATTTTAATGCAATAATGGAAAAGTAGTCTACAATTGAATCTCTATCAATCTAGTATTAATTTTATGTTTTTGCATAATAATGAACCAGGATTCATTTAAAGTGTTTACTTTCTGTCCATTAAACTAAAAGAAGGCCTGAGATATAGAGAGAGACATTAACGAAGCTTTATTGCTATTGTTTTAACAACTGTATTTTCCTAGCAGTAATTTTAATATTGACACTTTGGATTGTACTCGACCTGAACTCGACAAAAACGATTTCGTCAACCCGATGTGAACCCGACACACACTTCAACCAGAAATATTCAAACCCTACCCGAGCCGAACTCGAAGTGAAAGAAAATTAATCCATGTTTTGATACAATTATGAAAAAGTTGTCTAGAATTGCGTATCTAATATCACATTATATCTTTTTTGCATAAATTGAACACATATAGACTCATTAATATAAAAATATATGCTTTTTTTCATTTGAAAATAATCAGGACATTCTTTGAAAAAATATTCAGAACATTCTTTTGAAAAATATTCAGAACATTCTTTTAAATATATTCAGGACATTCTTTTAAATACATTCAGGGCATTCTTTTAAATATATTCAGGGCATTCTTTTAAAAAATTGGGTCAACCAGAAACTGAATCGAAAGAGTCAAAATCCACCCGAACTCGAAACATTTAAAGTCAACCCAACCCGATCTTAACTGGGTGTCTGGTCAGATTCGGGGGAAATTCGGGGTTACCCGACCTGATGCAGGATTCTCATTGATAGTAAACGATAAAACCCGTATGGTGAATTTTATTTTCATGCAGGGAAGGGGGGGGGGGGGGGGGAGGAAGACCGCGACTAGTGAACTACTTTTTTTTTTTTTTTTTGTAATCCATATAGAGAAATAGGATCACATGCTTAATATCCACCCGACTGTATAAGTTTTTAAGTGGTCAGGAAAGACTCGTTCATTTTGCTACTTTTCCAAAATGGAGCTAATTACCGTCTTGTGTCCGCTGCCTCTTTGTCTTTTGAAGTCGGATTTCCTTTGAAGTGATGTTTACTTTCTGTCCATCAAAATAAGAAGGCATGGGATAGGGAGAGAGACATTAACAAAGCTTTGTTGCTATTGTTTTAACAACTGCGTTTTCCCTAGCAATAACAGTAATTCTAAATATTGACACTAAGCGATAAAAACCGTATTCCCAATTTTCATATACTTTGTAACAATTAGTTAATTTGTTTAATCTTTCATCATTCGTAATCCTAAAAATGCTGCAATAGTGAAAATGTATTTAGATGTTTGTCTTTCAATGATGCTGAAATACCTGAACAATTTAATTTAACAATCGCATTTTAAAACGTGAGTGAAAACGGAAAAGATGTAAACGAACACGAGTCAACCGCCGATAAATATTTTTTTTTTTTTCTGAAATAGTAAATATTAATACTTTTTAAAATCAAAGACACCGCCAAAACCACAAAAAGTACGTGCATAAAGTGGGTATTTTTTGTTTTTAATATTTTTGCCTGAGAAGCTGATGCGACAGTTTTAAAATGTAGAAAACTGAAAAAGACTCGGAAAACATGAATTGATCTTTGGATTTTTTTTTAAATTTTAAATATTAATATTAAAAATATACATATACCGTTAGAGTAAGTGAAAAATACCCTTATATAAATGAGATTTTTTCTTTCTTTTTTGTACTTTTGTCCTGGAAGTAGAAGTCGTTGAAACTTTGTTGATAGGTGCATTATAAACCAGTTTGAAATAAATAAATAAATAAAAGAAAGATCTGTTTATTTGGATTTATATTTAGATATTTTCTTATTTGTATATTAAAAAATCTGTGACACATTTAAAAAATTTTTTTTTTGAAGGGGTTAAGCAGATATTGAAACATTTATGGCTGTATTTTAATTTCTGAAAAAAGCTTAGAAAATATTGAAGAGTATAAAGTGTGTATTTTTGCGAATCACATTTGTTTTACTGTTTCTTAATATTGGCTTGGCTGATAGTTTAAACTTTAAACGATGTTTTTATAAGTCTAACAATTTTCTAGAAGTATAAGTAATTTAATTATAACTAAAACTATTTTTTTTATTATTATTATTATTTTAGGCTTTTTCTGAAGCTTTGCGATTTTGTGAAGGAGTTTGGATTCCTTGATGTTTGAATCCGGGGAATGCCAGCAAATTAAAATTTAGTATTTTTCACAGTTGCAATTTAATACTGATATCATAAAAATGAAAAGACAAGGAATTAAAGTAAATAAAAACATCAGCAATCACTTGCATAATATTCATAATTCATATTTTGATGCTTCAGTATTAATTTTTCAGACTTATTAAGCCTAATTTATCTCTAAGCATTTTAATAAGAGTAAAGCTTGGTTCTTAAAAAAAATGCACTTTAATATAAGCATAAATATTCAATATTTATCTTTCAAATCATGCCTATAATTTCATGACTGCATTTGATGCAGTTTCAAAACTATTCCATTACAATCCTTTATTTTGGGTGGACCCCGATTATGGAAAATTCAGAGCTTCATAGAAAGCGGGAATTAGAATTTACTTTAAAAAAATATATAATTTTTTATATGTATTTCTAATTTTAAGCTATGGCAACAGAAAAAAAAAATCATTTTCTAAACTATCTTTTCACGATTTTTAAATTGTTTTCACAAAGTGTGTTGTTGTTGTTGTTGTGGCTTATCCTCCAAGTGTCTGACGAAGTCAGACAAGATCCAATATTCCGTTAATCCTAAGAAAGTCCAGAACCAGAAGGGGGGAAGCATATGTCTTCTCTGGAAAGACCTAAGCAGTCCAGGATGCGTTCAGCAGAGGCACAAAGTAATTTAATTAAAATTAAACTATTAAATGATAAAAGATTATTTTTTATAAAAAGTATTGCATTCTACTTTTTATTTATTTTTTCTGCTTTTTAATATTTAAAAAATGTTGTTGTTGCAGTTTCGTAACCATTTGGTAAATTTTGGCGAGAATGATTTGCGGTGTATAATTAACTCCTTTGTTTTTGTAACTCATAAATAGTTTGGCGATTTATTGTTTGTGGCCGGCTAACGGGAAAAATACCTTAAAATACAGTTATTAACTTACAATCAAGTTCTAAAAATATTAAAATGTTGTATTGTCATCGGAAACACACATGTGTACATAATTTTTATAATTCTAGCCTATCAGGAAGCGATATAAAAATCGATTACAAAATCCTATTCTTACATTTACAAAAACCAAGTTGAGTTAAGTAATAGAGTGTAATTAAAATTCATGGACTACAGATATTTTCGTATGATTTCTCTTTCCTTGCAACGATCGACATCAGATGAAAACGATCCGAAACTAGTTTTTTTCATTTTAGGTTTTTTTCTGTAGCTTTACCATTTTGTGAAGGAATCTGCGTTGTTTGATGTATGACCGTGGGGAATGCCAGGAAAATGATAGATTAGTTGTTTTTGTATAGTTTCAAATTGTTTTTTTATTGCAGAAAAAGAGAAAAGACACCATATTCTACATCGAGAGGGGCGTACCAGACGAATATTCCGTCTCTCACAATCAGAAAAAATTACAGAGTTTTAACCGCGGAAAGAATTTATCATTTACTGCGTTTCGTGCATGGCAACTTAGAAACTATAATAATACGTTCTAAGTCCAATATATCACTATAAAACTAGAGTGAAGCTTTTAAAACTGATACCAGTGGTAACAAATTGGTCTATTTTTCGAAAAGGGGAAACGGATTAAGAGTTCGTACATGATTGTAACCCTTTGAAATGCGGCGGAATATTATTTATACAACTTAATTTTAATCCTTAGATACCACAATCGCACCGGAATTTTGGAATAAAACTTTGCTTTCATACACTGTAAATAATCATATAAAAATTTTAACCAAAATAAATAAATAAACAAATCGATCAAGTGCGAATATAACTAGCGCTCAAAGGGACATTGAATTTATTAATTACTAATTACTAATTAATAAACTCCTACTACCCCTATTTTTTTCATAATTTAGTTTCAATAGATTCGGAAATAGGAGGGAGGCATATTTTCCCAGTACCTTCGACGATATCTCTGAAAATATAATACCTAAAATTAAAAAAAAAATATATTTTTTGTGTTTGATGTTACGAGATCTTTCGAACGATACCCTACACGATATATGAAAAGAAAAATTATTTTTCAGGTAACTTAATTAATATCTCGGCTAATTACCGACATTTCTTTTCGAAAATCGTTATCAAATGTCCTTGGATGTTTCTGAGTTGATAGATATCTTAACCGTCCGTCAAGTCCCCTGCTGACTACTGAAAAGTAAAAGTTGTGTGTAGTGGAAAAAATCGTTTTACTCAAAAACTATGTAACCTAGGAAAATCTTTATAGTTTTCCTGCAGGATTTAAATAAACTACTACTACTACCCCTAATTTTTAAAAATTTTTAGATTCAGTAGATTCGGAAATAGAGGGGGGGGGGATATTTTTTCAGTGCATTTTCGATGATATCCCTAAAAGTATAATACTTAAAATTAAAAAAAAAAATATTTTTTTTGAGTTCGGTATTACAAGACCTTTCACATGATATCCCACACGATTGACAAAAAGGAAACTTTTTTTTTCAAGCAACTTAATTAGACCCTTGAATTTTCCCTAAACATACTTGTGAATGGTTAATGATCTGAAAATATGTGGGTAAAACTGCTTTATAACTTTCCCAAGTTTGGACTTTCCACGTCCCATAGTTTACGAGAAAAGGGGCTGTAACGGACGGAGAGACAGACACGGGGGGTGATATTATAATGGTTCCGTTTTTACTTTTTAAGTACAAAACCCTAAAAATAGATTAAAAAAAAAAAAAAAAAAAAAAAAAAAAAAAAAAGCCGACTTCGAAAACTACTACAAAGTAAAGATTGTTTACGTCATAAAAGTTTTTGAAGATTAAAACATTGCTTTTTGGTTTTTCTCACAATTATAAGTTGTTTCCCATGTTTTTCCTAGAAACATAGTTCTTTAGAAACAAAACCGTATAACAGAGTTCGTACGGCTCCTGAAATTTTGCGACCAGGAAATTCTTCGTTACCAGTATTTTCTTACAGAAAGTCTTTCCTTAAAAGAAGGCGAAGTTTCGCGAGTTTAAACTAGATTTCTTTTTCTGTAAAGAAAATACTGGTGAAACTCCTGGAAAATTCCCTGAACCGTACTAACCCTGGTATAAAGAGGGAGGAAAATCATCGCCGGGTAGCGACTTTCTCGCTAAAAAGATAACTCTACGTCACTTGATGAAAATCGTTGTAAATGAAATATTTTTAAAATGTTTATTATTAGTAGTAGTATTATCATTATTATTATAATTTCTAAAAAGGAGTAAACCACTTTTGATGAAATTTAAATGGAACCAATTCGAGAGTATCATCTTTCAATTAAAAAAAAAAAAGCCCATGAGTCGGTCGCTTAATTTCGGAGTAATCGGTCAATATGCATTAAAATAAGTGGGTAAGTGTGATCGAAGATCGCACAAAGGGTTTCGTTTAATATTCCTTTCAAAACACTTTATCCTTTCTTTAATAAATTCAAATAAATATAATTTAGCAACAACAACAAAAAAAAGTCATGTTTTTTATAAAGTAAAAATTTACCGGTCTAATTTTTTCGTTTTTTCGAAAATCTAAACCAGCCAGATAGCGGGCGAAACCCGCTATTATATTCTGTCATAATAATATCCGTCATACGGACTAAATGCGATATTTAAAAAATATATAATTTCAAAATTAAACATGTTGGACGCCTTCAAAATGTTAAAATAAGTGAATATTTCCATAATCGGGTTTTTATCATGATTCAATACATTCCTCAAACTCATATATTTACTATTCTCTATTATTCACATTGATACTAGCTTTGTATTATTGTCAAACATATGAAAAATTCGTTAAACTTCCAATAGGACGTCAGATTTTCTTTTTAATTCTCTAATGACGTGATATTAATCTGCTTTGTGTACAACCACATACTCATACTCCTTGTATTATTGAGAAATCTTAGACATTTTCCGTTTTATTTATGACGTCAATCAATTTCATTTCATATTTATCTTTTTTTTCAATTGGTGAAACTTTTTATTTCATTTTCATTTTTCACGTGGAAATCGTCTGATAGAAAATTAATTATTGTAGAAAGAATTTCATTGTGGATTTTAAATTTTTGGCATCTGCTATAACGAAAAATGTTTAAATTTAATAGAAAAAGGCTATTAGAATTTTGGTTTTTTTATCTCTATTTATCAAAATAATACGAATTTTTCAAATTTTAATATTTTCAGCTCTTCACAGCTGATATTCTGATTTATACACGAAGTTTCAACTCTATAAGTTACATAGTCTTCGAGAATGACTCTGTGACAGACAGACAACGGAGCGGGAGCAATAGGGTTTCGTGAGATGAACGAAACTCTAAAAAAAAAAAAAAAAAAAAGTGTAAAACAGTTATTACATCGAAAAACAGCTATTACGTATCTGTGTCTTGCATAAAGTACTTTATCACACAGTACACAAACTCATAATATAACTATTTTCGAAAATATATTTAAATATTTAAAAAACAAGCCGGGTGTTTTTTTTTTTTTTTTTTTTTTGGTTATCTGATATGAACTTTGTACGGAGCCAATTTCAATAATTATTTTAATTATTTATAAAACTGAAATCTGTTTGTTTGTAGATGACACTAGCTAGTTTTTTTATATTTTTAAATTTTATTTTTATTTTCAAATGTTCTTAATGAAATTTCTTCAAAAAAGTGGAAATCGGGTTATTTCCATTGCTGCACAGACATGGGAAATGGAATTATTTTATCATTATTCATTACATCATTACTGATGCCATTTGCTCATTACAATTAAAAATAAAATATATTTGCAATTTGAATAGATGGTATTTAAGGCTCAAAGGTTCTAAAAATTAACTGACACTATTTTTAAAAGGAAGCATTCATTTAAAAACATGAAGCTGCGACATTTTCCTAAAACTGCATCAAAATGGCATCATTTTCAGAGATTTTTAATTCTATCAGCTCTGAAATTAGAGTCTGTCGATTTATATTTAATTTTAATCAATAACTGCTTGTTTTCTATATTATTTTCATTTAACTACGTACTTTTAAAAGTACAAATTATGTTTTATTCTAAACCGAATGAATACCGAAATTCTATCATATTGCCGTTTGTAGATTAATTTTTTGAGTGAAGACCTAAAATCCGGAAAATTCCAAAATCCGGAAAAGCAGTGGTCCCGAGCAGTCCGGATTTTGGGTCCTATACTGTATTTGCAATTTGAATAGATGGTATTTAAGGCCATAAACAGGCTCAAAGGTTTTAAAAATTAACTGATATCATTTTTAAAAGGAAGCATTCATTTAAAAACATGAAGCTGCGACATTTTCCTATAACTGCATCAAAATGGCATCATTTTCAAAGATTTTTAACTCTGTCAGCTCTAAAATTAGAGACTGCTGATTTATAGCGTCAATTTTAGACGCTATAAATTAACTGAAAATGTAAATTTTCATCCAGAAAACCGAGACGTTTCTCTACGAGTTTAAATGGCGTAATTTTTATTGGCTTTTAACCATCCTATATCGAGATTGGGCTCCAAAGTCTCTGAAACATCCCTCCTATACTGCAAAGAGTCCTAATCACAGGGTTACCAATCAACTCTCCAATTTGTGTTTTCACGAAATTTGGAATTTTGAAAGAATTTATCCACCTCCAGAATGGACGAAACTTTTGTCAGAGACTATATTTTTAAAATTGGTTTGCATTAGTCTACGGAAGTTAACTATGTAATACTGCATTTCAATGATATGAGCGATTTCTAAATTCAGCAAAAGAATATGTATAAGGCCACGCCCCTTTTTTTGTATGAAAAAACAGTTATTGCCCAATACACACACACACAATATTAGATAAATATTGATTGACAGTATTTACTATTCAAAGTCTAATTATTTTCAAACTGGTGCAATCTGCAGCAATTGCAGCGTTATATTTTGTCAAGATTCAAGACATATTTGGTAAAAAATATTTTGTCATTGAGGAAAGCAATTTAACAATGAAATGTTCGCATGAGCTCTATTCCATGGCAAAATACGACCTATGTGTTAATATACGGCATTCTTTCAAAAATTGAATCATTGCCGTCTACTGTAAACAGTCAGCATTAAAACTTCGCCAGGTCATTCCTGTACCTTAATGCATCTTATTCAATGTTCGGAAGCCAAGTAACCCCAGACGGTGACGTATAATCCCACTTGATTTACAATGCATCTGCTGAGTATTCTATAATCTAGCATCTGACGGCGAACAGAAGTTATGTTCTTGTACTTGGCACGTATGAAACATACCGGAGTAAAAAGATTATCCTCTGTCACACCAAGACAGACCCCCGCTCGTCCGAAATTCTTTTTTTCCCCTCCAGGTGATGTATGGGACACCGTAGGTTTGCGTCTACCCCAGTTGTCAAAACAGCTGTTGCTCTCATGTTGTGGTAAGATGAAGAAGATGCTGAATCGCAGCTTGGTATGCCTACCAGAAAAGATTATCGCATGAGATGGTGAGAGTTTAAAAACAGTTTATCTTCATGTAAAAGGGGTGAAAGAACATGTATCAAGTGACCAAGCGATTGTAGTTTTGATGTATGTGCTTCTATCAAATAGTTTCGGCTCTTTAGGATGAATGAATTATATCGTTTTTGAATTGTCTCGGTCAATGAACAGTAAAACAAAACTGAAACATTATAAATATAAAAGCTATAAAAAGATAATTTTTTAAATGTAAGTTGCATTTCGCATTCCAACTGCAGTAGCAGACTTGTTTACAAATTGTTCTATTTATTTTATTTTATTTTAATTATTTTTTAAAAGACATATCAGCATTTAAATGGTTTTAAATTAAGTAAAATCTAAAAATAGAGCAAAATGTGACTTTTAAAACCCTCAGTATTTTCTGTTATATGACTTAGATGCGATTGCGTTGCCTGCGAAAGTGTACATTTAAAATGTTTAAATATAATTTTAGTGTATGAGACATCGAGACCTGCGTCTACCTCACTTGTCAAAACAGCTGTTGCTCTCATGTTGTGGTAAGATGAAGAAGATGCTGAATCGCAGCTTGGTATGCCTACCAGAAAAGATTATCGTATGAGATGGTGAGAGTTTAAAAACAGTTTATCTTCATGTAAAAGGGGTGAAAGAACATGTATCAAGTGACCAAGCGATTGTAGTTTTCTTGTATGTGCCTCTATCAAATAGTTTCGGCTCTTTAGGATGAATGAATTATATCGTTTTTGAATTGTCTCGATCAATGAACAGTAAAACAAAACTGGAACATTATAAATATAAAAGCAACAAAAAGATAATTTTTTAAATGTAAGTTGCATTTCGCATTCCAACTGCAGTAGCAGACTTGTTTACAAATTGTTCTATTTATTTTATTTTATTTTAATTATTTTTTTAAAGATATATCAGCATTTAAATGGTTTTAAATAAAGTAAAATCTAAAATTAGAGCAAAATGTGACGTTTAAAACACACAGTATTTTCTGTTATATGACTTAGATGCGATTGCGTTGCCTGTGAATGTGTACATTTAAAATGTTTAAATATAATTTTAGTGTATGAGACACCGATACCTGCGTCTACCCCATTTGTGAAAACAGCTGTTGATCTCATGCTGTATCAAAAGGAAAAAAATACTGAATCGCAGACTGGAATGCCTATACCAGAAAAGATTATCACATGTGATGAAAAATCAGAAAATAGTTTATCTTTATGTAAAAGGGGTGAGAGAACGTGCATTAAATGACCAAGCGATTGCAGTTTTGATGCATTCCTTTTTAAAATAGCTTTAACTTTTTAGAAAAAGAAAGAGTTATATCTTTTTTTCAGTTGCGTATAGTCATTGAAGTCAATGAAATATAAAAAGAAAATTTATGTATAAAAACACTTAGTAACGGAAATTGTCTTTAATATTGTATGCATAATTTACCGCATTGGATGAACGCATTAACTAGAAAATTTTTCTTATTTATAAAAAAAAAAAAAAAAACACTGTATAAATTTTTACACTAGTTGTCAAAATAGCTGTTGCTCTCATCTTGTGATAGTATGGAGAAGAGAATGCTGAACTACAGTTTAGTATTCTTACTAGGAAAATGTTATGATCACATGAAATGGTAATTGTTTATAAACAGTTTATCTTCGTGTGAAAAAAAAAAGAAAGAATTTATATCAAGTAAATGTTTGATATACACCCTTCATAAAGTGTTTCGGTTCTAAGTTAATGACAAACAATAAATATTACATAAAAAATGCAATGAAAAATAAAATTTTCTTTAATAGTCTGTAAAATGCATCAAACTGTATTACCGTATTAAGTTACAGGTTCTAAGCTATAGATATTATTTTTTTGCAGATTCTAATTCAGTATTCTAATTTTTAAAAAGTACGTTTTATACAGAGTGGCCAAGCAAATGTGTTAAAAATAAAATTGACACAAAGTCTATATTACTATGGACCAAATTTACTAACATGTGTAGAAATACTCAAACAAGCTGTGAAATTATTAGAAAATACTTTCAAAATGGCCACCGTCAGCACAAACCAAAGTATAGAGACAGAACTGAAAATGGACTATTTACATTCTGCAACACGTCTTTTTCAATGGCTAGGATTTAATCCACAATGGCTTTTATGACGACCTCCAGTGTTTTGATGCTACCCGAAAGACTCGGTTCTACAAATTACCTCACAGTAAATAAATCACATGAATTCAACCAAGGGTACAACGTGGCCATTGAATGCTATCATGGCCAATGTCTCAGCGATGCGACCCTGAAAGCTGTCCTCTAACCAGAAAAACACATCTGCAACTTTATACGGCCGAGAACCTGTCCTGAATGAACTAGTAGGTATTTACCATCTGATAATGTTGTTCTCGTGGTCCAAACACCTTGGCAAGTAGCTAACAGTAACATGCATCCGTAATGATTCCGCTGATGAATATGGAATGGATGATTCGTTTTGCGCTGATTTCATCCCACACCGTTACACTTTCCAAATGTAAAGATGCCAACTTGTTGAACGTAGGCTTTCTCTTGTTGTAGGTTTTCTCTGTAGTTTTTGAGTTATGCTACAAAAACTATCCGTATTGCAATCTGTTTTGCATCGATTACAAATGCATTTAACATTATGAGTTCCAAACTTTAAATGTGTATAATTCCTAAATTATTTGACAGAAGTACTTTCCGTTTTGTATCCGAAGATAAAATTTAACGAATAATCCAAATATGATGTCAAAATTAGGTATTAGTACTGAAAATTTTTATGTTTGGTACAATTTCTATAAGTAGTAGTCCTTTTAAGCAAAATTTAAATATAGGATCAATTAGTAGACGTTATTATTAATCATTTGGTACCACCTACATTTTTATACGATAATTTGAGGACGAGTTAGTATAGGCTGATAAGATTTTTTCAAAGGCTGTACAGACACTGATTGACAAATGCCAAAGAACAACCAATTTTTGTAACATTGCGTTTCATTAAGCAGTACAATCGCAGAAAAAACAACAGTAGAGGACATTGTATGGCAAGGTCTGTCGTAAAGGCAGTCTACCCACACGATTTCCTTCTTTGAAACTGTAAGCAGTAACTTTTGAGGTGGATGTCACATTGTTGGTTTCGGAAGATAGAGCTATGAATTCTCTTTTTTGATAACAAGTATTAACTGTATGTAAGACATTGTTTGAATGCGTACGATTATGGTTGAGCAGTTTGTTGGTTGGTTGGTTGTTTTATGACGGCCGATTATCTGCACTAGGGATATAGGTCCTAGGGGGGGTAATGTCCTCCGTGGGGGTCTTTCTAATGGATCCTAACTCGGTTGAGTAGTTGGATGCTTCAAGGTAGGGTAAAGTGTCACTCAAGTTTTGAAAGCAAGAGACGTGTCAAAGAGTGTAAACTTGGGTTTAAAAAAGACCTCTGGCTGTGAAAATGCTTCGAGATGGCATGCTGGAGATCGTGGTAAGATCATCACACCTCAAGAGCATCAATATGTATGCCCAGTGGCCAAGAGGAACATAAATGCTACTCCATGTTCTCAATCCTTGTTAACACTACTGGTACTTGATTATCTGCGAGAACCATTTCTCAGTGTTTCTTAGTGACATCGCAGTGGTATTGCACAGGCGTTCTCCGGGATTATATCCATCTTTACCCTGATACAGTTAGTCCAGAATTTCTGTTCATAGATAAACATGCCCGCCAATATAAGACAGCTCAAGTAAGTGTCCTTTATACTAGCAGTGGACGAAATTGAGCATATGACATGACCTTCTTATCGTCGGACTTAAATCCTATAGAACACGCCCAAAATGCACTCGGTAGATGTATTGCTCAAAGACAGAACACTTGTCAAAATGTGTAGGAATTGAAAATCGCTCTGTGAAACGAATGGGAGAGAATTCTCCAAGTGTTTAGAGAACGGCATGCTCAAACTATGTAAAATGTGCATCAATGTCCTAAGAGGTCACATTCTATACTCACCAACTCACATGCGTTCCTTTTATGAGCAGAACAAACGCTTTTTTGAAATTGTTGTAAATTTCTGTAAGAAGCAAATCTTGTTTTGACATGTGATAATACCTCTGTCGTTTTGCATTATAAAGATACATCAGGACTTCTATTAATTGCACACTAAGTGACACTTTTTAAAACTATGTCATGATGTAAAATTCCCTTGTTCCTTAGGAATTGCCAAACAGTGTAGTTTCCAATCTATGAATTAACAGATAGTAAAATTGATAAATTAATACTAATAACAATAAAATGTCTAAAGTGTTTCTTTTTTCTTCAAATATGTGAATTCTGAAAGCGTTGCTAGATTTAGATGTGTCGAGTCGAGCTTAATTGCAGCATCTCATTTTTCTAATAACTATAACAATAAGTTTTTGCTTAATTAGTTCTAATTGAAAAATCTAATATTGTTTTGCTTTTTAAATTAGAACACTAGTTTAAAATAAAACAAGCAATATGTTAAAGCATTTTATCAAATCTTTTTACTTCATTTTCGTCAATCTTTTTCCCGATTTTAATGTGAAAATTTTCCGAGATAAAATTATCTATTTTGCAATTTGCGTAGAATTATTACCCATTTTCCCCTTATCTCTGCTAGTCAGATCCATAATCCTACATTAAATCACGATGAAAAACTGAAAAATGTCAATTATCAAATATTTTCCTAGACTACGCCCTTGTCAATAACCTCACAGCCAAACCTTTATGTCCTTTTCCCACGCTGCAAGCTGGAATATCACCCAGCCTTTAGATAAGTCATTAAAAAAATATGAAGAAAAATCCCCCAAAAGACGTGAATTTACAACCCTCGTGTGTGCCGGTAATCCACCCTCGCAAACCATAACATGGCAAGAAGAAAAGCCAAATAATAAATGCGTCCAAAAGCCTTACATTAAAGTCCGACACCAGCTCCACAACAAGGAGATTATTGTAATGTCCTATTAAGAAAAGAAGTCATAAAAAAGTTAGAAGCCTCTTTCTTTCTATCAACCATTTAGAAAATAAAATAAAAGAAGAGGATGAAAAAAAAGTTGAGAGGGGGGACACCCATGGAATTTTTCTGAACATGGCCACACTCCGTAGTTAACCCCGCGGTACACCTGTCAGAGTGCAGCATGCTCCACACGCCCACATTTTGCAAGGAAGGTTGCCGCAACAGATTTGATGGTTCTGTCCTCATCTTCAGTAAGCCCTTTGGCGGCAGAAGATTGTCTTCTATCCATTTGATGATGATGACCTGAAGAAAGGGAATATTTTATAGGTGATAAAAGCGTAACTTGAGATGTTTGGTTTACTATTGTTGTTTACCATTTTGATATGAACAGTGTCAAATCACAACTTCTTTTCTGCTTTAGGTTACAAATTAAATTTTAAAACACAGTTTCGTGTTGGTTATGAGGTGTATATACGCCATCACCATTATTCACTGTATAACAAATTTAAAATACAAATTTGTCTTGAAGTTCATAGTTATTATAATGGTTTTTAAGAGTTATTTTGTTTTTGTTTCATAAAGGGTAAAAGTTAGGATAAATTTTATTTTCTGTAAGTAAGGTTGCCGCAACAAAGTTAAGGGTTTTGTCATCATCTTCAGTAAGTCTTTTGGCGGAAAAAGATTGTCTTCTATCCATTTGATGATGACATGAAGAAAGGGAATTTTTTATAGGTGATAAAAGCCTAACTTAAGATGCTTGCTTTACTATTATTGTTTATTGTGCTGTCCTCTAAAAAAACCCACTTTTTGAATTTATCTTTATATAAAGTCTAATAAGGAATACAAAAGAATTCAACATAGCTATATTTTCACGGCTTGTTCTGACTAAGATTTTAATGCTGAGCATTTTTCATTCTATCAATATGTTACAAAAAGACAGCCAATTAAGCAAGAAATTGAAAAAAACCCACTTTTTCCCAAAAAAACCCCATGTTACCAAAAAAAAACCCACATGTAAAAATACTTGGAAATAAAATTATTTGACAGCAAAATATTTTTTTTCATTATTATTTATTTTTAAATCACAATTCTGCAAAAAAATATTAAATATTTCATTATTTTGTAAATTGAAGGAGTTTCAAATGCAAAATGCAAAATATAATTATTTGTAAATTCCCTGCAGACTTTTCACATTTCTTTGAATACATCTTCAGTAAATTTAAGAAGAAAATTATTAAACAGCATTTGTAAAATCTCCGAGAGTTTATTAATGGAGAAGCATTAGTAATATTCACATTTTGGTTTCTTTTGTTCTGAATAATATAGTGATTAGATTCAAACTTGAGTACTCTTAATTTTTGTCGGCATTAAGCAATTTATTCGACGATCATCATTTACTTCTTCAATAATAATAACATGAACTTTAAATCATCTTATTTAATAATCACCTACTGGCCACATTGTGTCAGCTTCTTGTACAGAACAGAATAAATCATTGCCTTCATTATCGGTAATATCACTTGCGGTGTTCAAAATTGCAGCTTCTTCTGTATTATGCATATAGCAAATCTGTATCTGATAAATCTGAGCTCCATAAAGATTTATTACTTTCCTGACTGCCATTTTCACTAGTAGTAGTACTTTCATTCTCAATACTTGTTTTTGAATGCAGCAAAGAGTGATTACAATGTTTTTAAGTACTTGGAAATTAGTGTGATTCTAACACTTCATCTATTTCTTTTTGTGTAATAACTGAAACACTCATCTTTATTCTTTCCTTACATCTTATACGAGTAGTTTGTGTTTTATTAAATTGATCAGTGTCAATCTGAAAAAAAAATGTATCTAATTGATATTAAAAATATTAAGTACTTAGGTAATAAAAGGAATAGATTGGTGCTGTTTCCAGAACATCTGCCAACATTGCCACACAAAATCTTATTTTACTAAAACATTTCTTCAACATTTTTGCATGTGCAGATTTTTAATGCTTTTCCTACCATTGAGTCAGTAACCCTAGGGGCAGCAAGTATCAACTCATACTGTCATACCTGAACCTTTAACCCATATTTGGCACCAAATAAATTTCCATTCCCTTTACTAAATACGTCTGTCAGCGGCCACCTTATGGCACTTTTCCCAAAAGGAGAGAGTAAAAACTTCTTGCATTTTATCAAGGATTCTACTTTTGCTGGCTTTACCTTCTCAGATGATAAAGCAAAGATAATGAAGTTCACCGATGACACAGAAAGGGTGCATTCTTGTTTTTGAAAGAAAATTTGCTGCCACTTACTTCCTGAGTTATATTACGATTTTCTTCTGTGGTAAATTTTAAATTACATAGGAAAGGGGGAATGCATCAGATTTCAAGTTTTACCTTTTATGCGAAAGACAAAATTATATTTTGCAATTCACTTACTGTGTTTTGCACAAAACTGCACAAGTTCATCTGTTAGAAGATAAATAGTACAAATTAGCAACTATGCATCTATATTAGTTATTCCTACCTTAAGTAAAATATTTTGCATTAAAAAGTTAAAAGAGTGAATAAAATAAAATAAATAAAAGTTTGAAAACATCAAAATAATGTGTAAAATACAAGTGAAGGGTATCTGTGTGTAAAAAAGATTGATGGGTTTTAATTTTGCAAACATGGATTTTTTTATGACATACTAAAAAAAAAAAGATCCTTAGAAGTGCCTTCAATATATGCATTAAATTTGCATAATTTAATTATTTTCCTTAAAAATAAATGTATTTTTTAAAAAACTTGTATATTTTATCATTTATTTATTGAAAAAATTTTTGGGTTTTTTTAAATTCCACCATGGGTTTTTTTTTTAGCTCCATTTTCAAAGGTCGCCAGCCGAGCCCTACATGACATAATCAGCTCAAAATGTAACATTTTATTCACATTTTAATGGTTTAACATAAAAATATTTCAAAATTTATGTACATCATTCTAACATAACGTATTATAACAAGCAAATATGTGAAAATGAAGCTCATGTTTTGCCAAAATTCTGCATTATTAGATTAAATTCCTTTAAAACTAAATAAACACTCCTTAGGCATTATCAAATGTTTTTACTGTTGCAAATGGTGTATAGAAACAGGACAAAACCAAAATTGACTTCAGTGAAATATTTGATAAAATACTAGGGTGGGTTTTTTTTAGGAAACATTTCACACTGGGTTTTTTTTAGAGGACAGCACAATATATTTTCGCACGTACCAAATCACAAAATTTGTTTGTAATACTAAAGATTACAAATTAAAGCACTGCTTTGCCTTAAATTCTCTACAATAATCTTAATGGGCGTATTTTATTTTTAACCATAATACATAAAATTTGGTCTTATTTTATGTATCCTGAATGCACAAAGAACTGATCCCATGTATGACAGTAAACGAATTTATGAGGAGAATAAGCTATTCAACTCCCTCTCATTTTTCTTTTGTATAATTATATAAGCTCTTTGGTAGCAAAAGTAAATATTGCCTAATCATTTGCTGATGATTATATGAATAAAATGAATGTTTTATTTATTTATTTATTTTTATTTTTTTTTTTTACGAGTGAAATTTAAGATATTATAGTTATTTCTTGTTGTTTACACTTTGAAATTTGAGTATGAGCTGTAACTTGTCTTAAATTTTGTTTCAGCTCTATTCATAGCAAAGGAAATTTTAAAGCATCTTGCCTTAAATTTTAAAGTGTTGAAGTTTATGAAATTACCATAAGGAATTTTAAAAGTTATTTTTCTTTTATTTTATAAAGATAAAGTTGGAAAATGCATATTTTTTAAAGGAAGATTTTTCTCAAAGGATTCACAATGGTCCTTTTGTCTTTATCTCCAATAAGCTCTTTGGCAAAAGTAGAAGCGAAAGTTGTCTTATATCCATTTTGATGATGATAATGATGACCTAAAGAAAAAATATTTATTTATTTATTTATTTATTTATTTATTTTTGTAGCCGTTGAAAGCAAAACTCGAGATTGTGGTTTACTATAATTGATTACTTTTTGAGGTGTTCACATGAAACTGCCGTTCCGGAATATATCTTCTACAGAGGTCGATGTAGTTTTTTTTTTCTTTTCTTGGGGCCCATTTTCTAAAAGTTATTTTTGTGAAATTTATTATATTTTTGAGAAAAATAAATTTTGCAGAGGAAGATCAAATTTAGTTACTATGCTTCGTCGATGACAGTGTAGAAAGTTAAGGTTGAAATACATCAACGTGACGGAGTGCGGGACCTTTTTCGGCATGTTTGATGAGGTTATTCTTCTGTCGCACGGCAATAGACTGTGATGGTAGTAAAAGGAGGGTCCCTGACATGTTTATCACCTGCCCTTGAGATAATTTTTTTTGTTGATTTCATGCGCTTTGCTTCAAAACCTTTGAAACCTTTGAATGAAAAGGGTCACAGCTTACCATATTGTCTGTGGAAAAGGAAGACCAGAGAAATAATTTAATGTATCTTGTCCTTTGTCTCGCAGTATTTGGTCTATACGCATCCTTACTTCGTATATATTCCTTTCCCTCAACTGGTGTGCTATTAAAGATCATTTATACAAAGTAGTGTACCCAACCCGGGCATCCCAAGATACAAAATATTGGAGAATACCATTTATTTAATTTAAAATTTCAAAAAGATTTTACATTTTATATAGTTTTTTAGATTGCCCAATAACAACACCAAAAAACATTTTTATATGAAAAGTATTAATAATGTGCTCAAATAGAGTTTTTGAAATGTATTAAAAGCGATACTTTTGTATTAGCCGCCTGCTAGGAACTGAAAAAATTGCCAAAGATTTCGCTACTTTCAGCAGTCTTTTTCAATCTGATAACTTCAGTGGCTTAAGAGTGTAGTTCAATTGCATGTCTCTTAAATTTGTGTTTTATTTATATTATTTTATTTATTTATTAGTGCATTTCTAATTTCGTTATAGAATCGTAGCCAAAAACAAATGCTGAACTATTTATATTGTTTTAAGTGCAAACGGGTTAATCTTTTGTAATCAGGTTGTATGCGATAGAGATAACTATTTTGAAAATTATTTTAAAAATCCTAAAAAAATGGTAAATTATTGAGATACAGTTTTCAAACAAATTGCATTTGAAAGAACATTTTTTTTTTAATTCGCCTGTGTAAAAATTGAAATTGCGAGATGCCTAGAATTAAAAAAAAAATTGCAGTAAAAGCAAAATTTATTGTTCAAGTGTTTCCACCTTCAATATGATGTCAACGTTACTCACGGAAATGTTTTTGCTTTATAATATAGATTTATATTATAAGTTTTATAAATTGTATGTACGACAATTTAAAAAAAAAGGATATTTTTTTAAAGGAAGATTTTAAAATATTTTTGCTTTATAATATATTTGAAACAGCTTTAAAAATTGGTTTTTGCTCACCTAAATTAACAACCATTTTTTCCCTGTTTGCGGCGATAAAGCGTCAAAACATACTTCTATCTGATGAAAATCTCTGGTTGCGCACATCGACACTTAACAACTACTAACCTTTGCCGCCCGAGCCACGTGATCTCTTGAACCCAGTTTCCCATAGACCCCCGTGCTGACCCCAACACTAACTTCAAGGGCAAGAAGCGAACCTGTTGCATTATTAGACCGGTCATCTTTATGAGTGGCGAAGAATCAAAATGATAATAATAAAAAAATAATAGTAATAAAAAAAAATGTTCATCCCACCCTTACCCGTGTTTCCTTTCTGGTGTTATTCTCCGAAGATCCAGTAATTGTCCACTATTCGAAAAAAGCAAACGCTTAAGAACTGTCATTATTGTTTTCTTTTACTCCTGAAGCCTCGGTTGAAAAATCTGGCGTGTGTGATTTTCCTAACTTCAATCGGAAGAGCAAAGAAAAATATAGATATGAGATTTTTTTCCTCCTGCCTTTACTCGAAGAAATAAAAGAAAAGGGCGGAGTTTAGAGATTATTATTGTTGTCTCCTCCCTCTGCTCAATTGTTACTTAAGCAGAAATAGATGTTCTCTTATCTGTTCGTGATGCAGAAAGAGTTGCGGGTGATAAGGTAAACAAGCATTACAGCGGAACACCTCGTTTGTGGTGGGAAAAGTGTTTTTACAGTGATGTAGCTTTATTTTTGTTTGTTTCGGTTTGGTTATGGATAATATTGGACAATTTTGCTATTTTCGGTCATGGTTAGCTGAAATTATTTATCAGCCATGGTTCTGAGGTTTTCAAAACGATTTTTGAATAATTATGACTATTTATACTAAATCTAATTATTATTATTATTATTTTTTTTTAAACATTTACATTTTGATTTTAAATGTTAATAGGAGGTTTTAGAAGTATGATCTTAATTCTACCTCCCATTTTCCTACAATTAAAAAAAAAAAGAATCGTTTATGTTATCAGCTCATATACAAAAAAAATGAGTAGTGAAATATGAGTAAGAATCTTAATCAAAGGGCGTAATGATTTTATTTATGAAAATGACATCATGCTTAGTGGAAAATGCACATTTTCATTTATACAAGTCAAATATTTTAGTAAGATTGCGTGAAAAGGACGGTGTTTTAACTTGTGTATGATTTTTGTAACTCTTCAATCGGAAGAGAAACGCAAAATTAGTTATAAGAACTTATATCCCCTGTATCCACTAAAATAAATAAAAAAGCGGCGGAGTTTAGAGATTATTATTATTACCTCCTCTCTCTGCTTAATTGTTTCTTAAGGTATCACTGATACAAAATGTTATTTATTTTTTACTTATAAATAGTTTTTACTCTTTTTTTCTAATGTTATATATTTTTATATACATTCTTTTTCAATGTAAATTCTTTAAAAATAACTAAAATTATTTTTATAAATTAAAAATTAGTAATTTTAGACATATTTAAAAAATTATATATCTTCTGAAAAAATAGCACATTTAATAAATAAATAAATAAATAAATAAATAAATTTTTAAGTAAAATAATAATATATATAATAATTTTTCTTCATGATTAAAATAATATGTATTAAAAAAATTTTTAAGAAAAAAATTATAATGAGTACTTTTTATTACGAGAATCATATTTTAAAAATTATCTCTGAAAACAAATTTTGTTGAAAGCAAATTAATGAATATATAACTGAAAGTAATTGCCCGAAGTATCTATCTCATTATTTTCTTTCTGAAATAATAAATTTTCTATAACCAAAATAAACGTAACTATGCTATAATAACAATATTGCATTTATAATATAAGCTTTAACCCCTTGAAGGGCACCGGTATATTATATATACCACTTAATTTTAATCCCAAAATACCACAATGACACCAGAATTTTATAATCAAATTTTGAATTTAGGAGGCACATGAGGAAAAACCTTTTACTTATCCTAATCCTAATAATATTATAAATCTGATTGTGTGCAAATGTTAGGCTGAAGCCAGTGTCAAAATGGAGAATTTAATTACCTTGTATCTTTGCGTATAGGTTGATTATAACCCGGGAATGAACATAGGCTGGTTTTTGTATATTATATTCAAATATTTTCCCTAATAATTCAAAATTTCATTATTTTCATAGAGAATAAATGGACATTTTCCCTTATAATATTTTAAAATGGTTAAATTTACTTTACCGTTGCTAACATTTTATCGTTGCCAACACTAAATTAAAAATCGGAATAATAATTTTTACTCAACAGTTTAGTTTCAATTGAAAATTTTTCACGTGAAAAATGAAAATGAAATAAAAAAAATTTAAGAATTAAAAAGAAGATTAAATAACATTACTAGAAATAAAATGTACTTTTTTTTAGATTTTGATAATAATACAAGGTTTAAATTATTTTTCAATTCAAAAAAATATTCAAAAGAATAATTTCAGGTAAAAATAATTTTCTTAATAATTAAAAATTTCATTATTTTCATAGAGAATCAATGACTATTTTTCCTGTAAAATTTAATTGACCATTTTACGTTGCTAGGCATTACCGTTGCCAATAAATACAAAACCTGGAATAATAATTTTTTCTCAACAATTATTTTTCAATTGAATGATTTCCACGTAAAAAATGAAAATTCAAAAGAATTAAAAAAAAGATGAATTGCCATGATATTTGAAAGCAAATATGTAGTATTTGTTATTATACATGAAGTATGAATATCGGTTAGGTTAAGAAGACATTTTATGTTAAAGAGTGTGTTATAATTAGATGGAAAAATGAACAATAATTATTTTATTAAGAAAAGATTTCGCTTGGACCATGTAACTATGAAAAGGATCGTCTTAGGCTTGGACAAATATGACGTCATAAATAAAACATGTATTTTCAAATATTCGTAATAATACAAGGAGCATCAATATCAGTATATAATGAAAGTAGATATATAATAGACGTCATATTTAAGATGAAAACCTGAATTTTTTTTATCGATACTGATTAATAATAAGCTTGAATATAATTTACATACAAATGTGAGCTTTCTGCTAAAATTTACGTGCTGATTGCCTGGAAAAGAAAATTAATAAGAAGTATGTCATTAAAAAGGGATTTCTCTGGGGGAAAAGTGACGTCATATATGAAACAAAACGGGAAATTTCCAATATGATTTAAAGGGAGTGTGAATCAATTCCGTACATTAATAATACAAGGATCAGTAAGTATTGAAAGTAGACGAGTTTCACGCCATATTTAAAATGAAAAATTTTAATTTTTTTTTTATCTATACTGATTATTAAGCGTGAGTATCTTTTATATACAGATGAGAGTTTTCTGCTAAAAATCACATCACAGTTTTAAGAAAAGGAAAATGAACACGAATCTATTACATTAAAATTTGACCATGTGTTTGTATTTCACAACTACTCCTAGACTATCGAACGCAATGCGATTTAATTAACATCGGTAATCATTGATCCGAGGATGTCACAAAAACTGTCAGAATTGAACAGGTAGAATTGAATTTAAAGAAAAAGCATGTGCTATTTCCGATTAATTATTTTTTAAGGTTAGCTGTTAAAACGTTTCACAATGGCGTTAAAAGTAAAATTGTTTATCAGGTAAAATTGACATTTGTTTTTACCCAATTCTTCTATTTTCACAATTTTATTTGGCCCTCCTTTTTGCATTGGTTGCAATTTCATTTTCGTGATTATTTGGCACAAAATTTCACTTTTTTAAGACTGAGTTATGTCAAAATCCTATAACAAAAATACCGTAATTTCTCCTATGAAATGTGATAAAGAGTTAGTTAATTATTTACGTATTTAACTGTCGGGAGTGAAATATTTTGCTTAATTAATGGTAACAGCTAGTTATAAAATAAATTCGTTCGTGAATCCTGGTGTCAATCAATCATTTCAATATTTTAGCTACAAGAGTACTTTGCCCCTGAAGGGGTTAAAAAGTTTGCAATGCTTTTTAGTGCACAAAAATGCTTTTCTTACCAATTTTAAGCTGTACTACATAAAAGAATTGTTCGTTATTGAAAATAGATTATTAACTGGATCTAATTAACTTTCTTGGTTGATTAAAAATTCTGAATGAGTGCAAGAATTTAACTAAAGATTGGGAAAGTATCCTTGATAAATTCTTAAACTTGTGATAAAGAAAAAATTAGAAAGATTAAAATTTTATTACATTTACTACACGTTAATTATTGCTTATTTTAAATACAGAAAAAAGTACTACTATTATTAATATATATAATTTTTTTACTATATGATCGGAGAATTACTAGAAGGTAATCGCTTTAAATATATTATTTTATTTGACGTACTTTAACCATAGCTGCTAACTTTTACGCTTTTTTCTTACGACTAAAATTAAATAGTAAATTTTGTCTTATTTAATATCAGAAATCTTCGATTAAATAAAGCAAAAATTTCTATTAAATTTTAGGGATAACAGAATAAGGTAAAATTTGGCAGGTATGCCTTAACCCTTTCTGGAACAAAGTCTTTTCTGCTGTAAAAATGTTGAAATGATTCAATCACGCTAGAAATTATGGACAAATTTATTTGAAAATAAGTGAAAGCTTTTGCTTAACGTACATTATAAAATGTAAATATAATTCCAAAAGTGATATAATATCCCACCGTCTTTCAATGAGTTAATGTTGATGGTGGACGTTCAACGATGACGTTCAACGATTGAATCATTTCAATATTTTTGCACCCGAAAAGTACTTTGTTCCAGAAAGGGTTAAGGCATACCAGTAGTAGGAAAAAGCCGGTTTTGCCTCATGAGGCGGCGTTGCGGCGGGTCATGAGGCGGTGCTGTGGTGCGGCGGCGGTGCTAAATTGTTGTAAAAGACTACGATGATAAAATTCAAACTTAAAATCGAGGGTGGGGCGAAAGGGTGTGCTATAGGAGAGGGGGTTTTAGGAGGGGGCAGCATGTTATAGTAGGGGAGGTATTTTTTTTAAAGGGGGGGCTTAATTTAAAAAAAATTAAAATTGTCTTATATTACGAGGTATCGGCTATGGTAGAGTACGACTACTATCCCCTTGCCCCCCCCCCTACCCCATGCCCCCCCCCAACCCCATTTTTTTTTTTTTTTTTTTTTTTTTATTTAGGAGAGAGAAAGTTTAAAGTGGTGTCGCCCTCTATCGGTAAGTATGAAAATTATGGAATTTAAAATGACTGCTTCTGAATTTTAAGTTATAGCATAGTATAAAGTAAAATATTCTAAAGTATCGCACCATACTGCTTACAATGGAAATTTAAGTTATAGCATGGTGTAAAATAAAGTAACTTACCACTGCTTACAGTGGAAATATATAGTTATAGCATAGCACTTAATAAATAATTTTAAAATGTGTTACCATAGTGCTCGCAAAGGAATATGAAATAGAAATTTAAGTTCTATCATAAAGCTAAATAATAAATCATTCTAAAGTATCTCACCAAACTGCTTATAATGGAAATTTAAGTTATAGCATGGTGTAAAATAAAGTAACTTACCACTGCTTACAATGGAAATATATAGTTATAGAATAGCACTTAATAAATAATTTTAAAATGTGTTACCATAGTGCTCGCAAAGGAATATGAAATAGAAATTTAAGTTCTAACATAACGCTAAATAAATAATTTTAAAGTTTCTTAGCAAACTGCTTACAATGAAAATATTTAGTTAAAGCATAGCACTTAATAAAATATTTTAAAGTTTCTTACCAAACTGCTTACAATGGAAATATTTAGTTATAGCGTAGCACTTAACAAAAATTTTAAAGTGACACATGTAAATAATTATAGTTATAAACCGACATATAGGCAGATAGGCAGGCACACAGACAAGCAGGCAGGCAGGTAGGCAGACAGACACACAGTGAACTATTTGTTACGTACACAAGCATGCATATACGAAGTGAACTAATTGTAATAAAATACAAGACGTGCATACGTTTTAAAACATTTTTTTTTCTTCACATAAATTAAGAAAATATTAAATTTCGACTACAACTTTCACTTTGAAATAGCGTACTCCCTTGTTAAAAATTATTAGCTTTTAACAAACATGTAAATGAAGCGGGGTTCGAACCTCGAACTTGACAAAAGGATCTCATGATGTGTTGATTTGCAGTAGGTTTAAACGAACACACCATGAGACCATGTTTATTAGACGCGATTTAAGATATATAAGAAAAGGTGTCACGTGACTGAACATATTGGATTATTACTATACAGTACTAATGATATTATAAATTTTGTAAAATAATTTAAGCTTTACGATAAACTTTAATGTTTAAACTTACAAACACATTGGAATGTATTTATAACATATAAAATAACCTTATAAAAGGTTGGTTGGTTTGTTGGTTTTATAAACTTGCAAAGCAAAGCGTATCTTACCAATTTGCATACAAGAGATTTTGTAACATAAATTATATAATACAGCAAATTTTAACTTACCAAGTGAGGTTTAAGGATACTGTAATAGAATTTTTAATTGTATACTTTAAAAAAGAAAGTTTAACTTACCATTATGTTTATGCTCGGATTCGAACTGTCAACCTTTTGGCTAGCTTTCCAATGCGCTCCCAATTACGCTACGATGGCTCCGTACAATTAATATAAATAATGAAACCTAACACAATGTTACTTTTTTTCCTAAGATTTTCAAGTTAATAAAACAGCATATGACGACATTTATAGAATAACATCCTGTTTTACAACGATAAGAATAGCAATATAAGAAGCTTGTACACCATAATGAATTTACTGTTTAAAGTTTTGACTTAAACGATTATTCTTCTAATTACTTAAAACCTTGCTGTATATTTGCTTGATCACCTATCTGTTTACCCTGCTTTTTGGATACTTCTAAACCTGAAAATGACTACTTCGCTTAACACATCTTACTATGAAATTTCAGAAATCAGCGAATTTAGTAGAATATTTCAGTATTTTGACGTTTTTACCCCATACCATTGGGAATTAGGGGAGGATACGATTGTCGAAGTGCAAATGAATAAGGACTGTGAGTTAAACGTTCACATTCAAAAATATAAAGAATTTGAGAATAGTGGTAAAATGTACCCTACAAATGAAGGAATTACAATATCGTGCGCAATCTTTGATAAATTTGAAACGAGAATGACAAAATTTAATTTTGACTCTGCAGAAAAAGAAACATTCGTATCTAACAACGATTTACTAACGATTTATGTGGATAAGGAATCATGCATACTGCAAAAACTATTGAAACCTGATTGTTTACTACTTACAAAAGAACAATTTCTCAAACTAGAGAAAAACTGTATTGAAATTAGCGAATGTCTTATTCAAACTTTTTTAACAAAACTTTTACCTGTTTATGTTTTAAAAAACGTAAAAATATGTAAATGTTCTCACTTTACAGAGGAAGAGGCGATGGACTATTTTTTAGAATGCTTCGATCATGAATTAGAGAGATCAGTATATCGCACGTTTGACTGTTATTTATGTTCAATCGGCCAACCAGTAGAAATGGATCATGAATGTATGAGATATAATTTAAGAAAACAGTTTAACTGGTGCGCAGAGAGTGCTTTGTTAAATTTCAACATTAAGGAATTTGTGAAAAACCTGCTAGAGAAATGTACATGTAATTATACTTATTTATTTTTTGAATCTATGAATGTAGACTTTTATAATAAGCATTTGAGCAATGTATTTATAAATTAACGTAGAAATGTTTTATATTTAATAAATATTTGTTTAGTTTTTCATCATGTGTTTGTTTTTTATTTATGTATAAGGAATAAATAAGTTTAGTTTTCGGAAAGTTTTACAATTTTTATTCAGAAAATGTAGAAACTTGTTTTATTTTTCTACAAAAATTAAGGATTTTATACTATTTCATTAAACATGTGTACCATTATTATAATATAACTTACATATTGTATACAAAATACTACCCTTTACTTGATAAATTATTTAAGATTTTAAACCAAAACTGAGCGAATATTATAAAGATTATCGAGTTTGAAAATAGATCTGTTGTCTACCAGAGCAAAAACAGGAAACTACTTATTTGCGGATAACATCCCTGTTTTCTTACTGATAACGATACTTCTTGTATAGTTTAAGGTATAAAAATTATTTCATTTACTTAATTACCATATAATGAACGAGTATATTCACACATTTAAATTTGCATTTTAAGCCACGATGAATACATAATAAAACATTACTTGTATACTTTTACATAAAAATTGAAAATACATTTATACTTAACGAAATCACCCACTGTATAATAAAAGATACTTTGCTAAATTACTTATGTTTAACATACAGACTAATTTCTGTATACGATATATATCACGTGACGCTTTTTTTAATTATTTTAAGCATGTGCGCCCTCTACAATTAAATAAATATTCATGAAAAGTTTTATTTGAAATAATATTCATACTGTTTCTGTGCCGTTAAGACGTTCTAATTTTTTCTCCGTTTAAGTGATCTGCGATTTTAATTGATTTAAATTAAATAAGTACAATGCAAGACATGGTGTTAGACGAACCAACCAAGATAAGAAAAGCCTTGACATCGGAGTTTAAGGAGCAAATAGATAGTACTATTTTAATGAAACCTGTTTTGAATAAGGAACCGATGGCCTCTTCATCAGATCAAGTCGATCAAAAGTTACCTTTTACATGTGATACATGTAAAAAAGTATTTACTAAAAAATATATGTTATTAAGACATATGAACTTACATTTAGAAAAAAAACCCTCTAAGTGTGATAATCTGTTTACTACAAAGAGCGCTTTACAGGGTGATATGCTAATTAATCCCAAGACATCTGCCACATATAAATGTGAGAAATGCAGTAAGACTTTCTCACGAAAAAATGTGTTAGTTAGACACATGAAATTTCACTTAGAAAAGAAACCTTTTAATTGTAAAATGTGTTCGAAATCATTTGTGCAGAAAAGCGACTTACAAAAGCATAACTTAGTACATTCTAAACAAGGCGTTATGCATAAATGTAATGATTGTGATAAAAAGTTTTTACGGGAAAAAAATTTAATAAATCATACTATGATTCATAACACCCCTCAGCGAAAGCAAAGGAATATTGAACCGTTTACCAGACACTATAAATGTGTCGATTGTTCTGAAATATTTAATCACAGATTTGACTTAGTGAAGCATAGAAAAATTCATCTCTCGCCCAAAGAACATATATCTGAACAGCGTACTGAACTTTTAAACCATTTACAGAATTTATTACTATGTATAGACACTTTACAAAATGCTATAAAAAATGAAACTATCCCTTTTTGAAATATTGACTTTACCAATTTATTTGAACTATACAACTTCTTGTATATACTAATGTATGTGTTTAAATAATTAAATAAATAATAGATAAGTGAAAAAGCTTTTGTGTTTTATTTTTCAATATGATTATATTATATCACTATTATGTGAATGAATGGACTTGTAAATTTAAACCCTATGTATAAAAATAAATTTCTTGCACTTTTACAAGAAGTAAAAATTTAATACAAATATATTTCAGATTTTTTAAATATATTATTGACTCACATATGATAGTTAAATTAATATGCTATTAAACATATAATTTTGTATAATCTATATTATTAATTTTCTTTAACACATATTACTTTTTTACAATAAATCGATTTAACTAATTATACATTTGTGTAATTAAACAAAATTATTTTACTAAATATACGTATCGATAATTAATTTTTATTATTTACATACACATGATTATACTTTTTATCGTACGCGATTAACTATTTATACATTTAATAAGCGTTGCCATACCCGCTTTTATAAGTAATTAGATATTATAAAGCATACGGATTTCACATAAACAAGCAATATTCATTAAATGAACAATTTGAATCTTTAAGCTATAACGTCATATTTACTTTTAAACTTGCTTTTAACTGTAACCATCACTCTTTTTTAACCTATGTTACTAACTGTTTAGATATAATATAATCAGTTTACTGTTGACTTTTGTCGTGACTGAACCTTTTACTGTTTGTTATTTAAAAATGGCTTGTGAATTAGATGGAATTAAACGGTCGTGTGAAGAAATGGCTTCTTCAACAAAGTTTCAACGTTTAGATAAACGTATGGAAAATTCTGATTTTTATAATAATGAATTTTTACCCAAATCTAATATACAGGAGAACTATGAAACACTATCACCTACCATGGACTTGTATGCAGCAGAGCCTAAGATTACCAAGGATTCTACAACACCAATATTTACTAACCGTGATAATGACGAAACGTCTTTCCCCGACACCTGTTGTGAGTCTACCTCTGCTAAAAGCTTTTTGGATACAATGTTTAAGGATCTAGATTTTAAAAATTTGGAAACATATCTTACCTCACAGCCTACAAGTGGTTTAATTTCTTCAAATGAACCATCAACTAGCATTACACATAGTAGTGAACAATTATATAACATATCCCCTCTCATCGCATGTGTGAATAACATTTCCAAAACCAAACATGGTAAATCTCGCATTTTTGTCATGTTTCGATTAAACTTGCTGATTTTATATATTTAGCATTAAAACGACATTATAAACAGTTTTATGTACATATTGAAGAGATCAAACACAATGTATTTACAAATGAAGAAATTTCATCAACAAATAGAATTTTTATGGATATTTCAACATGGTATGAATTCCAATATAAAATTTTTGGATTTAATTTAAAATATAAAAGTTCATCGTTTATTGCTAACAATACAGTATTAGTGTTAAATTATAATAATTCTATTATGCAAATAAAAAATTTAAAGAATTATACACATTGTGTTTTAAACGATTTTCAGTTAGAAAATTTAAAAGAAAAAGCTATTGATTTTAATAGCAATCTTATTAAACACTTGTATACAGTTCATCTACCGCAGTTAATTAAGCAAAAATGCACACTCGTTAATTTACCTTCTGAAATCGAGCGTGTTTTACTAACGAAACTTATCTCTTCTATTGAGGATAATGTACTGACAATATTAAACCAAATTTAGGAATGTGTAGGATGTATATTTAGACACCAATCCCAAAGTCTACATACATGTTTCACCTTTAATAAACGTGAAAGATTTAACCACTTAGGGGATATGATTTTAATGCTTGTAAATTTTGATTATGTTATTTCAAGGTTTTTAAACGGAGTTGAATGTATCAGTGAAAACTTTTTACGTAACATTAATGTGAAATTTATTCGAAATGTATTATTTAAGTCCTGAAAATAAAATATTTTGCTTTAAATCTGTGTGTTTATTTAAACAAAATGTGTGTGTGTTTATTAATATTGTTTAACTTGCAATTTAAGATTAATGATTTCTCTTATATGTTTATAACAGAAACATGATAACATAGTATGTATACTAAATGTTAGTAACATACTACACATGTTAGTAAATGTATTTTTGAACTATTATAAAAGTTTTTAAAATTTTACAAGATACAAAATTATTTTTCAGTTAAAAAAGTTTTATAAATTTACAATTTTAAATTTAAAACTTAATAAAAGTATTTTATACTTTATCAATGTTGATTCGTCTTGTACGTTAATATTATATAATGGTAACATACTATATAGTTGTTATGTTACTACATATACTTATAAAAATAATTTAAACATTTTATATTATTGTAAAAGTTTTTAAAAAATTACAAACTAACTTAATTAAATTAAAAAATTATAAGTAAACAAAATAATTATTTTTTTAATTAAAATAAATTAACAAAAATGAAAAGTTATCAAAATTATTTTATAAATGTTTTAAAATACTTAATTTTAATAAATTGTGTCTATGTATACATATATACATGTGGAACTTTAGTTAAGTAATAGAAATTCTCAAACTTTGTCATTAGAAACCCTATATTCTGATAATTAATAACAATTAGCTTTAAATTAAAGAAATAGATTAATTTATACTTACAAATATAACCCACTTATAATAGCACGTCCATCTTACATAGTTACTTCAGACATGCTTGTTTCTATCCTAGCAACAGGATGTTTTTGTCGTACCACGTGATTTCCTTTAAAGTCATGTGATCATGAAGATAAGAATTAAATACAACGTGTTTGACATTTTCACTTCTGCTATAGAAGAGGCTTGTTTGGTAAGTTATAATGTCCTGTATTCTTTATTTTACACTTTATTTTACAATTTATTAAGAAGATCTAATTTAAATAACGTTTATATTGCAAACGTAAGGTAAAAGCACTAAATTATTGTTTTAAAAGCCTTTTATTTTGTAATTCTGTCGACAATAAGATGCTGTAATACATTTAAAATCTTACTATTGGGTTTTATTTTAGCATAAACATTATTTATTCAACTGGCTATTGCTTTTAGAAGTAACTTAATTTTCTTACACAAGCGGAAAATAATATTTCTTCATTAATATATCATGTTTACAAAATTTTTAAGTTATTTATAATATAACTTGTAAATACATAGTATATTTATATACCAAATCCATAAGTATACATATATACTTAAATAACATGTAAGTATACATATACTTATAGATACTTATTACACATGATGGAAAACTAAACAAATATTTATTAAATATAAAACATTTCTACGTTAATTTATAAATACATTGCTCAAATGCTTATTATAAAAGTCTACATTCATAGATTCAAAAAATAAATAAGTATAATTACATGTACATTTCTCTAGCAGGTTTTTCACAAATTCCTTAATGTTGAAATTTAACAAAGCACTCTCTGCGCACCAGTTAAACTGTTTTCTTAAATTATATCTCATACATTCATGATCCATTTCTACTGGTTGGCCGATTGAACATAAATAACAGTCAAACGTGCGATATACTGATCTCTCTAATTCATGATCGAAGCATTCTAAAAAATAGTCCATCGCCTCTTCCTCTGTAAAGTGAGAACATTTACATATTTTTACGTTTTTTAAAACATAAACAGGTAAAAGTTTTGTTAAAAAAGTTTGAATAAGACATTCGCTAATTTCAATACAGTTTTTCTCTAGTTTGAGAAATTGTTCTTTTGTAAGTAGTAAACAATCAGGTTTCAATAGTTTTTGCAGTATGCATGATTCCTTATCCACATAAATCGTTAGTAAATCGTTGTTAGATACGAATGTTTCTTTTTCTGCAGAGTCAAAATTAAATTTTGTCATTCTCGTTTCAAATTTATCAAAGGTTGCGCACGATATTGTAATTCCTTCATTTGTAGGGTACATTTTACCACTATTCTCAAATTCTTTATATTTTTGAATGTGAACGTTTAACTCACAGTCCTTATTCATTTGCACTTCGACATCCGTATCCTCCCCTAAGTCCCAATGGTATGGGGTAAAAACGTCAAAATACTGAAATATTCTACTAAATTCGCTGATTTCTGAAATTTCATAGTAAGATGTGTTAAGCGAAGTAGTCATTTTCAGGTTTAGAAGTATCCAAAAAGCAGGGTAAACAGATAGGTGATCAAGCAAATATACAGCAAGGTTTTAAGTAATTAGAAGAATAATCGTTTAAGTCAAAACTTTAAACAGTAAATTCATTATGGTGTACAAGCTTCTTATATTGCTATTCTTATCGTTGTAAAACAGGATGTTATTCTATAAATGTCGTCATATCCTGTTTTATTAACTTGAAAATCTTAGGAAAAAAAGTAACATTGTGTTAGGTTTCATTATTTATATTAATTGTACGGAGCCATCGTAGCGTAATTGGGAGCGCATTGGAAAGCTAGCCAAAAGGTTGACAGTTCGAATCCGAGCATAAACATAATGGTAAGTTAAACTTTCTTTTTTAAAGTATACAATTAAAAATTCTATTACAGTATCCTTAAACCTCACTTGGTAAGTTAAAATTTGCTGTATTATATAATTTATGTTACAAAATCTCTTGTATGCAAATTGGTAAGATACGCTTTGCTTTGCAAGTTTATAAAACCAACAAACCAACCAACCTTTTATAAGGTTATTTTATATGTTATAAATACATTCCAATGTGTTTGTAAGTTTAAACATTAAAGTTTATCGTAAAGCTTAAATTATTTTACAAAATTTATAATATCATTAGTACTGTATAGTAATAATCCAATATGTTCAGTCACGTGACACCTTTTCTTATATACCTTAAATCGCGTCTAATAAACATGGTCTCATGGTGTGTTCGTTTAAACCTACTGCAAATCAACACATCATGAGATCCTTTTGTCAAGTTCGAGGTTCGAACCCGCTTCATTTACATGTTTGTTAAAAGCTAATAATTTTTAACAAGGGAGTACGCTATTTCAAAGTGAAAGTTGTAGTCGAAATTTAATATTTTCTTAATTTCTGTGAAGAAAAAAAAAATGTTTTAAAACGTATGCACGTCTTGTATTTTATTACAATTAGTTCACTTCGTATATGCATGCTTGTGTACGTAACAAATAGTTCACTGTGTGTCTGTCTGCCTACCTGCCTGCCTGCTTGTCTGTGTGCCTGCCTATCTGCCTATATGTTGGTTTATAACTATAATTATTTACATGTGTCACTTTAAAATTTTTGTTAAGTGCTACGCTATAACTAAATATTTCCATTGTAAGCAGTTTGGTAAGAAACTTTAAAATATTTTATTAAGTGCTATGCTTTAACTAAATATTTTCATTGTAAGCAGTTTGCTAAGAAACTTTAAAATTATTTATTTAGCGTTATGTTAGAACTTAAATTTCTATTTCATATTCCTTTGCGAGCACTATGGTAACACATTTTAAAATTATTTATTAAGTGCTATTCTATAACTATATATTTCCATTGTAAGCAGTGGTAAGTTACTTTATTTTACACCATGCTATAACTTAAATTTCCATTGTAAGCAGTATGATGAGATACTTTAGAATATTTTATTAAGTGCTATGCTTCAACTAAATATTTTCATTGTAAGCAGTTTGCTAAGAAACTTTAAAATTATTTATTTAGCGTTATGTTAGAACTTAAATTTCTATTTCATATTCCTTTGCGAGCACTATGGTAACACATTTTAAAATTATTTATTAAGTGCTATTCTATAACTATATATTTCCATTGTAAGCAGTGGTAAGTTACTTTATTTTACACCATGCTATAACTTAAATTTCCATTATAAGCAGTTTGGTGAGATACTTTAGAATGATTTATTATTTAGCTTTATGATAGAACTTAAATTTCTATTTCATATTCCTTTGCGAGCACTATGGTAACACATTTTAAAATTATTTATTAAGTGCTATGCTATAACTATATATTTCCATTGTAAGCAGTGGTAAGTTACTTTATTTTACACCATGCTATAACTTAAATTTCCATTGTAAGCAGTATGGTGCGATACTTTAGAATATTTTACTTTATACTATGCTATAACTTAAAATTCAGAAGCAGTCATTTTAAATTCCATAATTTTCATACTTACCGATAGAGGGCGACACCACTTTAAACTTTCTCTCTCCTAAATAAAAAAAAAATAAAAAAAAAAAATTGGGGTTGGGGGGGGGGGGCAAGGGGATAGTAGTCGTACTCTACCATAGCCGATACCTCGTAATATAAGACAATTTTAAATTTTTTAAAATTAAGCCCCCCCTTTAAAAAAATACCCCCCCTACTATAACATGCTGCCCCCTCCTAAAACCCCCTCTCCTATAGCACACCCTTTCGTCCCACCCTCGATTTTAAGTTTGAATTTTATCATCGTAGTCTTTTACAACAATTTAGCACCGCCGCCGCACCACAGCACCGCCTCATGACCCGCCGCAACGCCGCCTCATGAGGCAAAACCGGCTTTTTCCTATGTTGATGGTGGACGTTCAACGATGACGTTCAACGATTGAATCATTTCAATATTTTTGCACCCGAAAAGTACTTTGTTCCAGAAAGGGTTAAGGCATACCTGCCAAATTTTTACCCTCTTTTGTTATCCCTAAAATTTAATAGAAATTTTTGCTTTATTTAATCGGATACTAAATAAGACAAAATTTACTATTTAATTTTAGTATTTAGTATTTATTATTATATTCACTCATTATATTAACTCATATTATATTATTATATTCATAATTATTATATATTGTATTCACTATTATAGTGAAATAATGTATATACACTGCCTTCATTTTGATATCCAGAAATTATTAATGAAATTACAACAGTCTCTTTTGCGCCAGTTGGGGAAGTTTTTTTTCAATTTTTGCCGTTAATATTGTGGTTGATGACTATAACGTTATAAGTTTTGTAATTATTCTCTGTTTTCCAAACACATACTCTCCCCCCCCCCCTTTACCCCTTAAAAATAATAAAACAATTAATGTGTTTGTAAAATACAAAAGTGATTAGAGAAAAATTCGTTGGCCGGAGACATTTTAAAAATTGGTTACAGGTGTAATTTTAAATCACACTCGGACGGATTTAAAGTGTTCTGGGGATCAAAACTCTCAAAAATGTATTTTCTTTCTTTCTTTCTTTTCTTTTTATTTTATTTTTTCTAATATAATATTACAAAGTTAAATAAATTAAATAAAGCAAACCATGTACTTATACAATGATTATATCAGCAAATATAATTTTTTTTTTTTTTTTTTTTTTTTTTTTTATATTGTACTGTCAGTCCTATCCCCTTTAAATCCATTTATCTCAGAATGAATATTTTAATAATCAATCATGGTTAAAAAGATGTATCTAAACTTCCTTGCAAGGTATGTGCATGAAATTTTTTACAGAGTTTTTATGTTATGTTTTTATTAAATTGCAAGAGTTTTAATTTTATGTGGAAATTTTGAATATATATTCCATAATGTAAAAAATCACTCGCAAAAATCCTCTTTTCTACACTTTTTAATTTATTATAAATTTTATAAATAATATGTTTATACAGCTTGAAAACAAATTAACACGAAACCTTTTCAACATGCAATAGTGTTAAAAGCATGCAAATCGATCGAGGGGTTCATGAGTTATATACCAAATTCAACAAGTTTTAAATTAAACTTTATTTTTAAAAAATTTGGAAAGTTTTCTAAATTTTTTTATCTGAAAAATAATTTTTATAGGAAGACACTTTTCAGGGTAAAAAATTCATTAAAAAAGGACTATAAATAAAGAAAAGAAAATTTTGAGCCTAAGGACACTCTTAAGGTGATTATACGTAATTTATCAATGGGAAATTAAAATTAAACACTGAGTTTTGTTAGAGTTTTATTTAATTGAATTTATCTTTAACTGTGTTCATTTTCAAAGCCCACCATCCTTTTAAACAAAACAGATGCTCACTTAGTTGTTCTTGATGCAGAAAGAATTGCGCTAGATAAGGTGAACAGACATTTACTGCGAGACACCTCGTTCGTGGTAGGAAAAGTGTTTCTACAGTGGTACTGTTCAACCACGCTTCTAAGAACTCCGGTTGGCAGAATGCCAAGCCGATTCCATTCACACTATAGGGAGAATAGCGCCCCGGCAAAAGAAGCTGAAATCGCCTCTCTATCTTAGGCAGCGTATTTACGGCTTACGGACTTCCCCATTTTCGACATGGACTAGCCATTTTTGCCCATGCGCAGTTCGCTCCAGGTTTCTATCAAGCGTGGTGCATCAGTACTGTCTTATTTATTTTATTACTTACCCATCATTCGTAAGTCTTGCAATCGTTTTGAAAATCGAAAACAAAATTTGGATGAATTTACACGTTTAGGACACTGGAGATTCCGAAAAACATATTTTTAGAAAAAAAAAAAAATTGCCGTCCGTCTGTCTGTGTGTGTGTCAGTAAACGCTCTATCTCCCGCACAAATTAAGATAGAGACTTGAAATTTGGTATGTATTTAGTATGTAATAATGGAAAGAAGCTTATTGAATTTCAGTAACCACGATTATCCGGAATTTTTTTTTTTCGGACTCTTGAAATATTTGTTCTGATAAAATGTATATAAAAATGTTCCAAATTGTTTCTTTTAAGGAGTGAATATAAAAGACAATAAAAATAAATAAATTTTGCATAAAGAATGAAGTCGATTGGATAATGAGCTGTCGAGATATTTGTAGTCCTATTTTCCACACTTTTCAAATTTTCATGACCCTGTATTTCATTCAAATTCCAATTCAAAGATATATTTTAATTGGAAATGAGGCGCTTAGTCCGACGCAGTAAACTATTAGTTAATAGGTTTATCAATTTTGGAGTTATAAGGATGTTTCTTTTATGCAATTCAATAATAGATCGTTTAAAGTTTATGACGTCATCAAGCCACGATTTTATTCTAATTGCAATGCATTTTATAAATTGTTTACACATTTTTTATTTTCATATTTTATATTATGCATATCCATGATGGGTAAGTAATACGGTGGCCCCCAACGACTAGTTTTATTACATGATGAAATTTTGTAATCGATTTTTCACGCTCTTCCTGACATGATAGAATTATAAAAATTACATATATATATATACAGGTGTGTTACCGATGACATTACAGTATTTTAATATTTTTAGAACTTAAACTATATATATATATATATATATATATATATATATATATATATATACTAATCATCACATTGCTCTTATTTATCACTCACAGTTAAGAGAAAATAATGTTTCTGAATGGCTTTAAAATTTGTTTTTACATTCGATTCATTATATCTGCTACAGAAAAACTATATAAATAAAACAAAGACACCATGGACAATTTTACACGCCTCTCATATAAATGTATCAGATAAATTTCAAATCTACCTCTGTAAAAAAAAAATGCGTATTGGAATCCAGAAACATTAAACATGAATGAACATCTTCCCTCATTCTTGATCGGCAAATTAAGCTCTAAAATACAATTTACTACTCTTTATGATCATTAATGAAGAACATGGTGTTACAGAGCAACCCCCCCCTCCCCCTTTCTTATTCTACTAAGTATCACATTGCTCTTCTGCTGATTCATTTAATACTTGCATAGTTAGCAAAAAATAATGTTTCTAAATGATTTTCAATTCGTTTTTACATACAATTTGCTTTATCTGCTGTAGACTAACTATAACTATAATAATGGAATAAAGATACCAAGGATTCTTTTTGTCACCTGTCTCATACAAACATTCCAAATAAACTCCAGACATACCACAGAAAAAAAAATACATAGTATGGAATCTACAAACATCAAACAAGCATGAACCTCTGTCCTCATGCTTGATCAGCAAATTGAGCTCTAGAATACAATCTGCTACTCTTAATGATTGTTTAAGAAAAACATGGTGTTATAGATCCCCCCCCCCCTCCCTTCTCTTTGTTCTACTAAGTATAATATTGCTCTTCTGCTGATTCATTTAATACTCGCGTGGTTACAAGAAAATAATGTTTCTAAACGGATTTCAAATCATTTTTACATCAAGACCGCCGTATCTGCTATAGAGTATCTATAACTATAATAATCAAATAAAGATACCACGAATTCTTTTTATCACCTGTCTCATACAAATATCCCAAGTAAACTCTAGACATACCACAGGTAAAAAAATACACAGTGTGGAATCCACAAACATCAAACAGACATGAACCTCTGCCCTCATGCTTGATCGGCAAATTAAGTTCCAGAATACAGTATGCTACTCCTGATGATCGCTTGTGAAGAGCTTGGTGTTCTACAGTTCTTCTGCCCCCCTCCCTCCTCTCCCCCATCCTACTAAGTACCACATTGCTCTTCTGTTGATTCATTTATCACTCGCACAGTTACCAGAAAATAATGTTCCTAAATAGTTTTCGATTTGGGGTGAGAAACTGCCTAGGGAAGAAAACACAGCCACTAATAAAAAAGTGAAAAAAATACAGAAAAAGAGGGGGAAGGGGATAGGAAATATCTGAAAAAGAAAAATTCTAGGCGGGGCACCTAAAATACGGTATGTCACAGGTAGTATGCCACGTAAAACTCGACTCACGTACTTCCTGCGGCAAATCACGAACTAGCCATGGTGGCATAAATTGGTGACTCCAATAATATATTTTTTGCAGGAGGGTGGCATCAGTTTGGCCTTGGGTGCTGCGTTTAATTTTGAAGCGAATCTCTCTTGCTTTTATTATTTCTGCAAATGGCATTTTTTTCTTCATTTCGCTGTTACCATCTGACTCTTACATACATTTTGAGTGACCTACAGTTTGAAGAGTGATGCCCAATAAATAGTGGTCATTATCTGAAACTCACTTCTTTAGTTATTTTTATTTTTAATTTGATTTTTTAAACAATGATTAGTAATTTAGGGAGGGAATAGCACTGTCTGACTTTTTATGAAATACTTTGTAAAGGCTGCTTAGCTAAATCCAACTACGGACCCTTTTCTTATATTATTATTACTGTCTAAATTCCAAGCATTTAACAACTAAGGAAAACTAGTTTTATTGCCAAGTTATATATAAAATCTCTTCAAGATACCATTGGATTTTTGATGGGAAATACGATTTTTGATTCCTAAAAAAATATGCGATTTAATAGAACAAAGTTAAATTTTTGGAGGAAGAATGCACTAATAGGATTATGATTAATTCTAAAATATTTAGTAATATCTGTGGGAATTAATGATAATTCAGATGTAATTAATATTTAATTAAAATTAATATTCACTGAAACTCTTCAGATTACATGAAATCTAATAGGAAAATCAGGTAAGCGATCCGATTTGCTAATTTTTGTCTAATGAAGCAATATTGTGCAATTCGTAATAAAAAGCAAAGCAGTTACTTGAACAGAGAAAGTAATTAACACTAGAAGGGCCGACAACATCCTAAAACAGCCGGTGGTGTCATTTTGACACCACTAATTTAATTGTACAAAATGGACGCTATAAATTCTAATTTAACACTCTATAGTGTCATTCTACTTTAATTAAGATTATATTGTTACTTTTTCACAAAATGAAGATGATTTTCTCCCACATTATAAAATTTAATCTTTCTGCCGGATGTATAGGATATGTCTAAGAAACATAATAGGGGGGGAAAAAATCGTTCATTATATCCATAGATTTGTTATAACACTGGTTCACTATAGTGGAGTTTGATTGCAAGCACTGTAAAGGAAAAATCCGTTGATTGTCAACACGATTTTCGTATTTTTATGGATTTTTTTCTCCAATAAAATGATTTCATTAATGTGTTAGAAATTAGCGAATATAGATTTAAGAATATCTTTGACAGATTAAAAGTGCTAAAAGTCTAGTTTGTCATTTTCGCTTTTTTAAAAATATTTTTACACTCTAAAAAGTATTTCCGTATTTTAACCGTACAATTTCTGTATTTTTACTGATTTTTTCTTTTAGAGTGCAATAATAATAATAAATCTATATTTAATACTTGGAAATTTTTCCATAAAAAAATTTACACGCCTTGCGTTCATAATATTTCAAATTTTAATCGCTTAAAAGGCGTATAGCCAACATAGTGAAAAAGTACCCTAGCCGGTATTCGAACGCGGATCATCAGTATAGCGAACTGACGTTCTACCAACTGAACCACTTGGGAACGAGTTTCAACCTGGCACTTTCTCACCATAACATGTTGGCAAGGCTACAAACGCAGCACAAAATGGAATATTATCCGTGAGCCACCAACCCTAGGGCAAACACGAAACCAAAGAAAATACAGCATCGATAATTAAATAAATCTATATTTAATAGTTGGAAATTTTTTCATAGAAAATTTCACACGCTTTGCATTCATAATAATAATAATAATAATAATAATAATAATAATAATAATAATAAAGTTCCACAGCTTTAGATAAAATTAAAATTTAGCATTATCTCAGAGAAGCAGATTTTTTTTCTGCTTGATGTCGAAATAGCACCAACAGACGTTTTAGGTGGATTTGGCTGTATTTTTTTTTTAATCGAATTACATAATGAAAATTTAGTCAGTGTGCTTATTACGTAAAATGATTAAAAGTAATAAAATTTGAAGAATAGAGGTTGAAAAAAAAATGTGATAGAGAGATAAGGCTAAATTAGGTTTGGTTTCGAAATGACACCAACGGACGTCCTAGTGTTAAACTTGATTCCGTAAGAAAATAAAAAAGATTGTGTAATTTCTTCACCTTTCAATTAAGAAAACAATTTCATCTGTACGGAAAAAAATGGAATAATACCTTTAGTTTTGAAAAAAAAAAATGTCATATATGACGCGCCTTAAAGAGTATTTTTATTATTTTAACCATGCATAATGTATTCCTGAAGAAACACAGCTCATAATCCACATTTAAGTTGAAACTGACCTATGACATTTGTTCTCTATATCAATATATGTTTGAAGTAAAACACGGTGTCATTGTTATTAAATAATGACAGTGAAAAGTTTTAATTCAGTATTGACCTGGAAAAGGATAAAGAGATTACGATTTATGAATTGATGTTTGCCTTTATGTTCGACCCACTACATAAAAAAAAGGTGTTATTTGGAACAAATAAATTAAGGATTAAAAGCATAATAATTCGTAAAAAGAATCAGATAATACTGTATAGGTTTTTATATCCACTGATCAACTGAACACTAATGCGATAAAATAGGAGCACGTTTCAAAATCAAAGAAAGTTAAGCTTGAATATTGAACTGTTGCTTGTTGTTGATTAATAATTTTCCTAAAAAAACTTAAATAACTTAAACAAGAAAGATTGATTTCAAGTGTTCCATAGTTATGCGTTACGCATATATCAACACTTCCAGAATACTGTAACAAAACCTCATTACGTAAAAAAAAAAAAAAAAATAACATATATAAATAAAAACTTCAACAATACATCATATCAATTTCATTATGTGTGAAATAGTGTAAAACCATTAAAACCCCTACAAATGATTTTTCCCCGTAGTCCGTAATGTAACGGCTTTTTGTGTGTCACTATATAAATGGATGATAAATGCTAATGTGTTCTATATTCCACAAGAAGAATGTTGTATTGCAACTCAATAATGTATGTAAATTTCATTATGTTTGAAACAGTGTAACTTTACTAAAATGCATTGTAAACGATTTTCCCTTATAGGCCATAGTGTAACGGAATTCTTTGTGGGTTCCTGTAAATGAACTATAAATGCTACACACTCCACTCTCTATAGAAAATATCCTATAGTAAACATTAATAACATATTTCATGCTCATGGCAATACAAGTATATTTACGTGAGTTAGAACACGGCCAGACAAACCGAAGTCATAAAAACTTTTCAACTATGTTATAAAGTGTTAAAAATCAAATGTAAGAAATCTTGTTTACGTGTAATCGTGTAATTATTGTTAAAACTTATATAAATTACTTTTTATAAATCGCGTCTCTAAATAATATAGGGTAAGTCAAAATGACTATAGCGATTACAAACGGCTATAACTATTTAATGGAAAAGAATTTATCGATAAGATTAACATAGAATGTAGACGGAACTTCAAAATTTTGTATACATACGTCATAGATATTCTATGCGACTTCCCTTGGTGACACGGACAACATCTAGGTGGTAGTCCATTTCACGCCATACATTCTGAAGCATTTGTTCAGTCACCGACGCAAGCGCATTACAAACGCGTACTTTGAGTTCTTCAATTGTTTTGGGCATGGGAGGCACATACACGTCTTTCACATAACCCCATAGATCGGTCGAATTGGAGATGCCGACGATGTCTTCTGCTTTTGGCGACCGAGATCTCCGGATTTGACACCCTGCGATTTTTTTCTATGGGGTTATGTGAAAGACGTGCCTCCCATGCCCAAAACAATTGAAGAACTCAATGTACGCATTTGTAATGCGCTTGCGTCGATGACTCAGAATGTATAGCGTGAAATGGACTACCACCTAGGTGTTGTCCGTGTGACCAAGGGAAGTCACATAGAACATCTATGACGTATGTATACAAAATTTTGAAGTTCCTTCTACATTCTGTGTTAATCTTATCGATAAATTCTTTTAAATTAAATAGTTACAGCCGTTTGTAATCGCTATATTCATTTTGACTTAACCTGTATATCAAATAGCAGAAATGCAACTCTCATCATTTATTGCGAATTTCGGGAAATTGTTGGGATATGATAAAATAGTAAAACATCTTTTCCTGTGACAATGGAACGTGTCGATAACGAAATCCAGTCTTAAATAGAATGATCTGCGTAAAATAATGCAATACAATTACAACAGATGTTGTACCTGCTAAGACGAAAACCCATCTAAAAGGCAATTTTTTCCCGCTCCGTGGCGATTCCGTCTTAGCATTAGGTTTTACTGTATTTATAGCGTTACCTTTCTTTAAAAGCAAATTTATATGCATTAAGAATAGTTATTATTTTTTCAATGGCTATCAGATCAGATCAGTTCTGGTACTCTTGAAATTAAAAACAAGAACGAAAAATCATGCGTCAAGCATAGATTATGTAACACTTTCCAACGCTTCCAAAATAATTTTACAAATCATACCGTTTAATAAACTAAAAGATAACATCTAAGTAAACAATTTGGAAAACGGATAATATATTTAAAAACATAATTTCAGGAATTTCCAACATATACAATATTCGGAAAAATATCCGAATACTTTTATTCAGCCCTGTATACGATCTATAGATTTGTATATGTACTACATAAGATGCTAAATTTTAGTTCAGTTAGGAAACGCGTAGCACAGTTTAAAATTCTCCGTCTGGAGTTTCTGTCAATAAACGGAAATGTGTCCGCGAACTTTTGTGCTTCCCTGTATAGGATCTACAGAATTTATACACACCACGTAATAGACAAAAAGCGAGTTAAAATTAAAATCGCGTTCAGTAACTTAAAACGCACTTCCAGGAATTATTGTTAACAGACAGTAGAGAAAAGTAGAGTCCCTGTAAATGAACGATGACTGCTATACACACAATATTCTGTTGTAAGCCTCTTGTAATGCATCTTAGTGATATAGATACATTTCAAAGCGTTTAAAATACTGAAACATTATTTAAATAAACCGCAGACGATTTTTCTCCATAGACGTAATGTAACGGAATTCTTTTGACTGTCCCTGTAAAGTAACTATAAGTGCTATGCACACCCTATTCCACATTAAGCTTCTTCTAATGCACCTTAGTGATATATATATAAATTTCAATGCGTTTAAAATAGTGAAACATTATTTAAATAAACCGCAAATGATTTTTCCCCATAGACCGCAATGTAACGGAATTCTTTTGAGTGTCCCTGTAAAAAAACTATAAGTGCTACGCACTTCCGTTGAAATAGGGAACATGCTATAGATAACGAAAATAACATATAAAAATTGCAGAGCAATCCGAGCATATTTACGACGGCCATACGGCAGACAAACCGAAGTCATAAACACTTTTCAACTAGGTTGGAAAGTGTTAAAAAGTTTCAAATGATTACAACAACGCAAGCTTAATTTATATAAAATCAAGTTTTTATTTTATTTTATTTTTTTATTACTTTATTGTAACTTTACAAAAAGAAAGCATTGGATTCGTTAAAATATTCGAATTCCTGTTTTCGACGGATTTATACGTTTTAGAATGTCTTGAATACGATTTGGCTGCCTTTAGACAATGCCTGTCTGTGAGTCTGTCTGTCTTTCTGTGTGCCTGTGTGTAACAAAAAACTTTGTGGGCGCTCTATATCAAGAACTAATGTACGGAATTAAAAAAAAAAAAAACTTTAGATTCAGTTAGACCTTTATATAAATTGGTGCCGATTAGTTTTGGGGATAAATCGCCCAACACAGGTAGCGCTGCAATGCTGCATTTTTCACGATTTCTGCAACAGCTCTATCTCAAGAACTAATACACTGATTTTCATCAAACTTCAGATTCAGTTACACGTTGACATAAATTGTTGCTGATTAGGTTTTGGTGTAAATCATATAACAAGTGACGCTGCTTTACTGCATTTTTCAGGATTTACTCGATTTTAACTATAGTCATATCTGAAGAGTTAATGCACGAAATTTCATCAAATTTCATATTCTGTTAGCCCTTGATATAAATAGATGCTTGTAAGATTTGGGTGTATACCACCCAACAGGTGCAGCTTTTATGCTGTGTTTGTCTCAATTCCTTTAATAGCTATATCTCAGGAACGAATAGATTGTCATTTAATTTTTGTTTCAGACGATTTGATTTATATAGTTTGTGATGTTTTATGTTGATTTATATAATTTATGTTGTTTGTTGTTTGTTGATTTATATAGTTTTGTGATGGCCACAAATACTAGTTTTTGTCTTTATTATTAAAAAGATCAGCTAATTCGATCACGTTTTGTAGTAGCCTTGGTCATTATACGTATGACGTTTTCAAGATTTTAATATTTGACGTTTCCTCCTGAGAATATTGTGTTCAGTAATCAGGCCCAAAGACAATTGTCGTACTTTAGCATAGCTGCCAACTTTTACGTTTTTTTGCTACCACTAAAAATTTATAGAAATTTTTGTGTTATTGAATTACATGATTTCGGAGATTTAATAAGGTAAAATTTACTACAAAATTTTAGTGGTAGGAAAAAAAAGCGTAAAAGTTGGCAGCTATGTACTTTAGTAACAGTCGTTTGGTGAAAAATAAAATACGTTTTGTAAGCAGTTTTTCCCTTCCTTCTGTCTCTGTATGTGAGTGTGTATTAAAAACATTTAATGGTGATCATTTCCTCGCTTAACTTTGATGCTAACCCAAGCCTTTGATGCGTTGAACCCGAACACGGAATATTAGTTCTTTCTGACGGGAAAAGTCAAGAAATTCGGTACTTCTCTATTATCCCGTCGACACTTGTCATAACTAAAAACTATCGCCAAACTGTAAGATTAAACGCAAAAAATGCAGTCCTATTTACTTGATGTCAGAAGCATTATGCGTGTTTGTTATGTCATTAAGTGGTTTTTAATTCGACATTTGCGTATATTTTTCATTATGTTTTACTGATTTATTAGTTATTTCGGTACTTCTCCATTATCCCGTCGACCACTTTCCATAAAAAAAACCATCACCAAATTATTCTCCAAACTGTATAGCGCCCAATAAACAAATAGAAGAATGTTGCCATTAAAATCTCAAAAAAAAAAAAAAAAAAAAAAGAAAGAAAGAAAGAAAGAAAAGCTCCATTTACTAAAGTATAATTTATCAGTAATTTAAACAATAAAATTTACAATATATTAATGAAAACAGAAACAAAACTAATCTTGGATATTTATTTATTTACATTATTTTTCTTAATTATCCCTCTGAACTGTCGGATAAATGTTTGTGACGTCAGTTGAAATTGATCTATTGTACATAACTATGCATAGCAACACATTTTCTTAATGCTTTTTCTCTTTTAATATAATGGTGTCGAAGAAGATGCAATTTTTATTTTAATTAATGAAATAACTAATAAATCAGTAAAACATCATTAAAAATACATTAAACGTCGCATTAAAAATCACTTGATGAGATAACAAAACAAGCACTTGTAACACGCATTTGACGTCATGTGCATGTGATCATGCATTTTTGGCGTTAAATTCTACAGTTTGGCGATAGTTTTTTAAAAGGAAAATTGGTCGATGGTATAATGGAGAAGTACCAAATAAATAAATAAGCTATTATAACTGTCAAAAAATAAGGGTTAATGTAATTAGCATAATTGGCGCCATGCTTGGTGTAGTTTTATCTGACCTAACCTGGATAATACGTAAGTACCTATTATACTTTGCGCCCAAAACTTCTTTCTTCCTAAAATACACCAGAGAAAAGGCAAGACGCATCGGGATTTCTTTTTGGTGCCAAAATGCCGATCTTTTGTATGGCGGGATAACCCGGTAGAACATATTGTGTGTGTTTTATTATAAGATAATTTGTGTGTTTTTTAATAAAAATTGTGCGTGTTTTGTAATAAAATTGTGTTTTTCAGAATAAAATAAAACTAACGTGCTGTTTTAAGCACGCTAGGCCTAACAGGTAATCGAAAACGGTGTTCTTTCGCCAAAATGACGCCAAAAAAAAAAAAAAAAAAAAAAAAAAATCGTACGAGTGTGTCTGCGACATTTGTTTTGGGAAAAAATATCTGGCGTAAAATTAATCTGGCGTAAATTATTATTATTTATGTAATTCTATCAAATATATTTGTTTTCCAGTTTTTTAAGGGACATATTTATTTAGTTTATTTATTTCCTTTAGTTAGTAATTGAATAATATGATATAGATATAAACATTACTTCTTTACGCCACAAATACGAAGGTCTTAACATGAATAAAACCTAATTTCTAAATATACGATGCTTCTGTTTGACATTTTTGTTCCTTATACTTGAAAATTAGAAAAAAAAAAAAAAAAAAAAAAAAAAAATTCTATTATAGAATTTTTTGAAAAACGCTTACATCCTTTTTAACAAACTAAATCAAAAACAGTATTAAATTAAGAATTTGATTATTAAAATTAAATAAGTAATTGTTAATTCTAGAAAACGTTTATTGGAATTCCTTAATAATGAATGAACTTACTAAAAGTATCTTTGAATGCCAACTTATCTCTGGCATATTAGATACCAATGCTTGATTAAATACAGTTCAGTGAAGCAATTTTTCCAAGATGTTATTAATAAGTTTATGTTCACCGTTACATTTAATTTGCAGATAAATTAAAAACAAAATTAATTGAAATAATTTTTATACATCTTGAATAGCAATAGCACAAATATTGAATCATAATTTATAATAATATTAATAAGTAAACAAAATATTTTTGAGATTGTTGCCAACTAATAAAAATAAATTCTTTAAATGGTGCTATTTTATTTTTATTATAACACTTATTTTGTTGCATAAACTGTTGCGAGACGAATTTAATGCCGTAAGTGTTACCATTGCATACGTAATAACACATTACGTACATTATTATTACGTATGCCACGGTATCCCGCATGTTTTATTAAATATCTTCCCAGATAAAATATGTTATAATAAAATGCGTGCTGAAAATTGGCGGCCACAATTTAGATCAGCATGAATGCAGTAAAAAATGGTGAGAAATGTCATTTTTGAGTAAGATTCAGTCCTATGACTTAAAACACATGTTGCATATTTATGAATGAGAATGCAAGTTTTTATTTAAACAAAAAAATGGCGACATTCTGTCCATTTGTAAAACTAAAACACCTTACCACAATTGCATTTTATTACAAACTATATAGATGTTCATACATTAAAAAAAAAAAAAAAAAAAAAAAAAAAAAGTATAAAAAATATTTAAAAAAAAAAATTATTCTTCTATATGCATTAAATATTTATCTTAAAAATCACGATTACATAGTTGCCAACTTTTACGCTTTTTTGCTACCACTAAAAATTTATAGAAATTTTTGTGGTTTTGAATTACATGATTTCGGAGATTTAATAAGGTAAAATTTACTACAAAATTTTAGTGGTAGGAAAAAATCCTTGAAAGTTGGCAGCTATGCAATTAATTGATTTGGGTGACGCAAATTTTTGTAAGAGGTTACTTGGAAACAAATTTGCACATGAATCGGCCAGGTTAATGTGAACCGAACATTAAACTGCACAATCAACTGGTTGTAACTTCTGTCCATTGATTTGTATTCATCATGTTCAATATTTTTGAGCGCCTCAAGATTTTATTTTTAGTCAGGTGTCATATACAGAAATATTTTTCTTATTCTGGATGAGAGAATTTTTTTTTTTTTTTTACTAATTAGTATACTTTAAATTAAATAAAACATTTTTTTAAATGTATACATATTTTTTTTAATTTTGGTTTGATTTAATAATATATAATCATTTCTTACTACTAAATAAAAAAAATAAAAAAAAAACAAGTGGGTAAGTGTTATCGAAGATCGCACAAAGGGTTTCGTTTAATATTCCTTTTAAAACACTTTATCCTTTCTTCAATAAATCAAAAAATATATATAAAAAAATCATGTTTTTTATTAAAGTAAAAATTTAACGGTCTATTTTTCTAGTTTTTTCGAATATCTGAATCGGCCCGCTATTATACTCTGTCATAATAATATCCGTCATGTGGACTAAATGCGATATTGAAAAAAAAATCCGTTTAAAATTAAACATGTTGCATAGAGACCTTCAAAATGTTAAAATATGCCAATATTTCCGTAATCGGGTTTTTATCATGATTCAATACGTTCCTCAAACTCATATGATGTTATAATCACTTGCTGGCGTCATATCTACTTGCTTTCTCTATTACTCATATTGATACTCTCTTTGTATTATTCTGAAACATTTGAGAAAGTCCGTTAAACTTCCAATATGACGTCAGAGTTATTTTCTTTTTAATTCTCTGATAAAGTCATACTAAGCTGTTTTCTGTATTTAGACATACTCATACTCCTTGTATTATTGAGAAATGTTTGAAAATTTTCGTTTTATTAGCTATATACCGTCATATTCTTTTTTTTTCAATTGCTGAAACTTTTTATTTAAAAAGAATTTATTTTAAAAGAACAGATTCTATTTAAAGGATATAACTATGTACGAGTTAACTAGGGATAATTATTTTTGATAAATTACAGGTACCTGAGTTAACTCGACGTAACTAGGTAAGTGGTCAAAGTAAGCTATTAAAGCAGGTAACTACAAGTTTCGGCGATGTAACTACTTGTAAATTTATATGTAAATTTATATTTTTATGGGGTAAAGAAACCCCGACAATAATTTATGCATAGCCTGTTCTATAGATATATATAAGCAAAATAAAATTTCACGTTTAAAAGAACAGAGTCTATTTAAAGGATATATAACTGTACGAGTTAGGGATAATTATTTTTGACAAATTATAATTACCTGAGTTAACTAGACGTAACTAGGTAAGTGATCAAAGTAAGCTATTAAAACAGGTAACTACAAGTTTCAGCGATATAACTACTTGTAAAATTTATACAAATAACAGAAAGCGAAACTGAAAAAAATATAAATAAAAAAAAACCTTAAATCGTTTTTAGTGGTTTCCCGAGTAAAAAAAAAAAAAAAAAAAAAAAAAAAAAAAAAAAAACTACACACAAAAAATAAAATGAAACACGCTAAGTCCAAATCTCATTATTTTGAATTAACTTTTACAGAAATGGCTGAACCTGTTTCCAGTCAATTAAAACCATTCAGAAGTGTACTTGGGAGGTCAAGTTTACGGCATTTTTTTTTTTTTTGTCTCGCATCTTTGACTTTTTTTTTCTACTTTACATTATCGCTTTTATTTTGTTAACAGTAAAAGATGCCGCTTTACGAATAACTCTTCTTAAATTACATTCTTCATAAAAAAAAATATATCAAGTGCACCCACCAATTAAATTAAAGTTGTTGAATTTTTTTTTTCTTTTCATGATACGGCCTCTTACAACTATAAGAGATGTTAATCCAGCATATTTATGAACAATTTCCACACCATATTACAGGTCTGAGTTACACACGAAAATGTTCCTTTTGAAGAAACACGCTTGTTACACCGCTCGAACAATGTAACAAGGGCTCACGAATTATGTGTAGTCGTAAATATGGCGGTCGCTTTGGCCATCGGAAACTAAAAAAATCAGAGGGAGGTAAGCTTCGTTGATTTAATAAATAAAAGAATAATAATTATCAAGATATAATATTTTTATAGCCATTCAGTAGGTCAGATTTTTTTTTACAGGGTTAAGAAAAATATCAATTGGGTTTTTGCTTATGACGTCAGAATGAATCTGGGGAATGAAGGCATATTTCAATGAAGGCATATTTCAATTGAGAACAATAGTTACGTTGAATGCTGGAGAAAATACGAAGTTTGCAAGTATTTTACGGACAATAAAGCTTTATTTTTACGCAAAGACAGAGCCTGATTACCGCATAGGATGACTAGGCCACGGCCTTGGTCATACGTAGCCCAAAATAAGCAAAAGAATTTTGAAAATAATTCCAAATCTCCTAGAAAAAATTGAATTTCAAGCTCCGATATCTAAGTAACATATACCTAAATCAGTAAGTTGCCTGTATTTTTCCGTTCTTTGAAAACAGCTTAAATTAGGTATGATGCAGGAAAAAATATTTTTATTAGAATTATTTTTTATGAAATACTTATGATGAAGAGATATTTAAGGTATCATAGCATCAAACAGCGAAAGAAAATTTTTAAGTCTCGTTATGAGCATTTTTACAACATGCGGGGAAATTTCTGAATACTCTGGAAAAAGAATAACTAGCTACTATTTCGGTTTAAGAGTGGAGGGGAGGGGGGTTGACAATCTCTTCAACCTCGGGCCCCAGACAAGCTTAATTGAGCTCTGCACAAAGAGTTGAGGGTGCTTATTAATGAGATCTCAAGTTCCATAAAATAAAATAAAATAAAGAATAAAAAAGAATATGGAAAACAAAAAATTTATTTTTTAAATGTTTAAAATGATTAATTCCCCTTATGACTATTACCATACGATTTGTTTTATTCGATTAAGAATTGAAAAAAAAAAAAATAAACATGGAAAAAAATCGATTTTTTAAATGTTTAAAATTATTAACTCCCCTTATGAATATTTCCATACAATTTGTTTTGTTCGATAAATAAATAAATTAATTAATTAATTAAAAAAAATAAAAGAAATTAAATATGGAAAACAAAATATCGATTTTTTTAAACGGTATATTTGTAAATGTCACTTTGGCCATCGGAAACTAAACATATATCTGAAAATGGTAAACTCAGTATATTTAATATGTATATAATAATAATATTTATCAAGATATACTATATGTTTAGATTTCGGTACGTAAAAAGCAAAAACGGAACCATTATAAGATCACTTGTGTGTCTGTCTGTCCGTCTGTCACACCCGTTTTCCTAGAAAATTAATGGAACGTTTAAAGTTCGAACTTGACAGAGTTATATAGGCCATTCACCCACATATATATTGATTATAAGCCATATACAAATATTTTTAGGAAAAATTTAGGAGGGGGGGCTAATTAACTAACAATATATATAATATATATATATATATATATATATATATATATTGTTCGGGGTACCATTCGAAAGGTGTCATGACACCGAACTCAAAAATATATGTTTTAATTTTAAGTATTATATTTTTAGAAATATCATTGAAAATGTACTGCTAAAATATGTCCCCACTCTCCCCTCCCACCCTATTGCCGAATTCATTGAAACTAAAAAATTATGAAAAAATTTAAATACTAGGAGTTTAGTTGAACCTTGCAGAAAAAACTAAGCGATTATCGTAGGTCACATAGATTTTGAGAAAATCGCATTTTTCCGTTGCACACAAGTTTTACTTTGAGGGTGCTTAGCACGGGAGGTTGGGAGCGCTCGGGGTACCTATCGAGGCAAAATCAGCCATGGATTGTTTGATATTCGAAAAACATTGTCGGTAATTTTTCGAGATATTAATTAAAAAAGCGCGGCACGGACGAAGGCAGCGCTTCAATTTTGCGAAATCTTTCAAAGCACACTTGGCACAATGCCAAGTTTAAACTTTGTACAGGGTCTTTGTTTTAAGAAAGGCTAAATAGTCAACATAGTACTAAATAGTCAACACGTTTTTCATTCCAAATGAATTCAATTATTGAAGGCAATTATTGAAAAATAGTTCATAACATAATTCAAAGTTTTTTTACAAAGTCTTATTATTCTTTTAGCAATTATTTTTTGTAATATTGCAGTTAGAAATTAATAAATTTATTATACGGAGCGCTTTGTACGCAAATAAAACTCGCACTTGACCGATTATTTTTTAGCCATTTACTATAGATCAGACTTTTTCCTGTATTAAGAAAAAAAAATAGCATTAAGTTTTCGATCATATACTACCGTAAGAAATGTATGAAAAAAGTATGTTTAAATTGAGAACACGTTATGTTTGATAAATAGAAATGCAAGGGAGAAATATTTCAAATATTTCACAGATTAGGTTTTGTTTTCGCAGAAATAATTAAACAGTACGTGTGGAGTTCAAAGTCTTCATTTGCAATACCAGTCATCTAATGTACAAATCTTCTTATAAAGTTACATTTTTACAAGGCTATATTACCTTTAAATCAGTTATTAACTAGTTACACATTCTAAATAAGGATATAATTTATGAAGATACTATACATTCTGCCACTTTGGTTAGCATCAGAAACTAGAATAGTAAGAATGAAGCAGACTTCGGGAATTTGATAAACAAAGGAATAATTAATTATCAAGATAAACATTTTTATATAGCTTTTCACAATAGGTCAGACTTTTTACAGGGTTCATAAAAAATTATTTTTTTTATCATGATGTCAGACCAAATATACGGAACGACGGTATATATCATTTGAAAATTTGTTAGTTTAATTATAGGAGCAAAATACAAAGATTTAATTGCAAATTTTTCCCGGACCATAAAGTTTTATTTTTACAAAGAGAGATGAACATCAGGTATGAAGTACCAGTATTTTTATGTAAATTTGTTTTCAAGGCGAGTAAAATTTGCCCATTATTCAATCTTTAAAGTCATTGTTAAGTTAGTTTTACACAATAAAAGTATTATTTCCGAATATCGCTTTGGCCACTCGAAACTATAAATATCAGAAAAGGTAAACTTATACGAATTGTAATTTTTTTAATTGAGCGAAAAAGTATTCAGACCAGGATTTGTACCAGGCACCTTTGACTTAACCCTTTCCGGCGCGGAGTAAGTCTGTCTTTAAACTGATGAAATTATCGACTGACACCAGAATTTACAAAAGAATTTATTAGAAAATAAAAACTTGCTAATTCTCCCAGTTTATAAAAGGAAAAAAATTAATTAAATATTCTTGGTGTCGTTTGTCAGTTTTGGAATTAAAATTAGGTGTCCTTTTTTGGGGACACCGCCCGCTAAAGGGTTAAGCTGCAAACATTGCACCAACTGAGTTTTCCTGGGCAAATCTGACGGACACGATTCACCCTTTTGATTATGACATCTGGTCTCTTATATGAATCAGCTCAACAGAATAAATCGCAGCTATTGGATCTCCAAGTAATCGTTGGATACGACACTTGATTAATTGAACACAATTATTCTAATTGGTAAATAAATCATACGAGATGTAATTTTTAAATTAAAAAAAATACGACTCATTTTTCTTGTAGCTCCATTACCTGCGATCTATTCTGTTGAGCTGTTTCAGATAACAGACTTAGATGTTATTATCAAAAGAATGTCTGAGGGAATTGTGTCCGTCAGATTTGTCCCAGGATAGCGCTTGGTTGGTAGAGCGTTGGTGGCTTAAGCTAAAGGTCCTTGGTTCAAATCCTGTCCTGGGCACTTTTTCACCCACTTGGTAAAATTACAACTCGTGTGATTTATTTCCCAATTAGAGTAATAGTGTTAGAAAGTGATATTTTGGGGCTGGTAATTACAGTTCCACAAATATGGCATTAATTCACTTTTTTTCCAATTTGATTTAACTTTTCTTGGTCGCATATTATATTTTTTCTTCTTCTTTTTTTGTATATTATTCAAACAGATACGTGTTCATATTTCAAATTTTTATTTTTATTCCCCTATTTGTGTATGTTTCTGTATTGCCTTATAACGGTTATATATATAATTTGGGTGAACCAAAGGTGGTCATTGTTCCTAAGGTGGGCCACCCCTCGAAAGTAGAATTAATTTAATTTTTAATCACAAAATGGTTCTACCGCATTGTCAATCATGTATCTACAGTGCACGTGGCTGAATTTAAAGAGATCACCTTGATCCTCCGACATTTTATGCAGTGATTTCACTTTTGAGGAAGAGACGTTCTAATTTCCACACCCAGAACAAGGAATTGATAAAAACTACAAAACATGTTTTATTGAGTACATTTTGGTTGTTTTAGCAAAATTCAAGTAAAATTGAACCATTTTACTTGAATTAACAAAACATTTTTTGCTGACGATACAAAAAAATTTTTTGGAATTGCAAAAAAAAATTTTTTTTGTTGATTCAAACAAAATTTCCATTGACCTATATTTAAACAAAAAGTTTTGTTGGGTCAACCAAATTTTTGTTGATTCAACAAAACTTTTTTCTGGGTGCAGGTAAGAAGATATTTTAATTTATACGTGTTTAAATTCTTAGAACGTTGAGTTATGATACTTTTTTTTAAAGCTTATTTCTTTCTCTTTAACCATATTCACTTCAATTCTAAGAAAATTATCAGATTAATACTTTTACATCGTGCAAATGGCGACCATATGCATGTTCCCAAGGTGGCCACCTTAGAAAACAAATGTGGAAAACAGTGTAGTAAGGGTGATTTTCAAAATTTCTACATAAATATTAGAAAAGACTTATTACCATTTATTGTTAACACCAGAGATTACCCAAAAGAAGTCAGTAACTCCGAGAAGAAAATCCCCGAACTACCGTGCACAAAAAGTGCTTCAAGGTCTTTTCGTGTCATAAGATAAGAAGATTAAGAAGAAAACTTGAAAGATATCAAAAGAAAGAAAGGTTCATCAGAGCATAATAGTAAGCAAAATAGTTTGCCAAGTATTTTTTTACATTTTAAAAGTGATTTCAAATACATGGGCCATCTTTGGAACACTGCGCCAAACGTGGCCCACAAGCTACAATTTTGAAATTGTATTATAAAAGTATTAAGTTTTATTTTACAAAGAAAACTATACTTGATATGTGTTAGAGATAAGTGTAAAATTTTACAAACAAAAATTCAGCCATACACACCCAACCAGAAAATAATAATAAAAATATCTTCACTATGGCCACCTTTGGGTACCTTATATATTCTGACACGTCCAACCAAACAGGGTGGCCTACCAAAAAGGTTTTAGATCACATCCCTGCCGGTAGAGAAATTTAACTGCAAGCCACAAACAAATGAAAAAAACCTCTGAAAACGAAGATCCCCCAACCAAAGCTTCGTCTGGCTCTGCCAAGGACGGAAACAGTGGGAGATCCGCTAACCCTCGATGAAATTAATTTTGACAAATTAACATACACTGGCATTATTTTACAGAGGCAATACTTAAATAGAGTACAAAACAGAATAATATACAGCAACAACATATATCATATCATAATTGTACTGAGCATCAACATTAGTTTACTTAAAGTTAATAACAGAAATAAAATTAAAAATGCTATACCACAAATAAAGCCAATATGTAGAAAACGTTTACCAAATGTTATTATTATTTTTTTAATCAAAGGTTATTAAACTTATTATACTGTGCGTACACTTTTCAAATATTTACATAAATTATGACCATTGTTTCCTCATTCCTTAACTGTACTTTGTCAAATACTTTAACCTAAATTTCTGTTACCTTTTCTTATACAGGAATTGGTTGAATTTGAACTTTGGACCTGCCGTTTTGAAACTGGAGATGTTACTTCCGAGCTACTAATACTTGATTACATCGCAGTAATATTGATCATTTATACTCTGCCATATTTCCTTGGTGATTTTGTCGACAGAATCGGTCGCAAAATATTTCGGAAATGGTGTAAAAATGGATTAAATATTTAACCTTTCAGTCGATTTGCACGAAAATCTATACGGTTATTGCGACAAAAGATTATAACATATTCGCCAAATGGGAGTGCTGTCGGAAGTGCCATTTGGGAGCTATCGTGTTCACTCTCTCTCCCACACACACAAATACCTTATTACAATACTTCCCTTACACTATGTGTTCGGAAAGTAATTAAAAAGAAAAAATGCAGTTTCACGCTGTGATTACATTGTAAAAATAAATACGTTCATTCCCACCACAATTTCCGTATTTTTGCGGAAATGTTTTCTCCACTGAAATGATTTCGTGAGTATGTCAGAAATTAGCAAATAAGTATTTAAGAATATCCTTGACAAATAATAGTATTATAAGTCTATAGTTAATTTGTTGTTTTCGCTAAGGCTTTGGGATTTTTTTTTAATTTTATTTTACATTCTAAAAATAATTTCCGTATTTTGACAGTACAATTTTCGTATTTTGACAGTACAATTTCCGTATTTTTTTCTTTTGCAGTGTAATAATAAATTAACAACCAAATAAATAAATCCTACAGCTTTAGAGAAAATTGAAATTTTGAATTATCTGTCAAAGATATTCTCATATTCATAATTTCTGACACATTTCCAAAATTAATTTTTATTGGAAATTTTCCCCCCGTAAAAACACGGAAATTTTACTGGCATTCATTTTTTTTTTTTTTTTTTTTACAGTGTAGCATGTTGATTGAAGAAACACAAGACGTTAAGATCGACGGGAATAAAATAAAGCAGTCATATTTGATGGCAGCTAAATGCTGAATTCTTTGATACGATAATTTCTCAAAACACAGTTGTCCATTTCGTTATAAGTGTAATTACGTGTGTAGAGGAAAACCACTGATACAGGAGAAGGACTTGTAATGGGTCACCATTACTCTATATAGAACACCAGAAGAAAAAGTTGTTTTTTCTTTCAACTGAAGTTCATCCCCAATTGTTCCTCTGCCTTTCGTTCTGCTTGGCTGTATAATTTTATCAATAAAACCAGGGATTTTACTTCGGGGAGGGAGGGGGGGATGAAGATATTATGAAGATTTGAACTTAAACCCATATATTTCATAAACATGTCAAACTCATGTATAATGTTTTACATTCTAATCCTGTGTTAATGATATCTTGGATTTTTGAGATTTTAAAAATCAGCTATGAATATTTTTTTTCAAAACATTTGGAGAAAACAGGGGAAAAAATTAAGAACATTTTACATAAATGTGTTAAATAGTTAAAATGTGATTCTAAAATACTTTTAAATTCATTTCAATAACATATTAAGATTTAATTTATTTTTGAATAGGAATTCCTATAAATTGTGCCCATACGCAATTATTTGCGCTTCCGTCTCAATGAAGAAAATTCCTTAAATATAATACTTAATTTTAATAATTTTCTTTAAAAATTGGTTGCACAGCAAAATGTAGCGACCATCTTATGAGAATTCCTTTGTCACATCTCAAAAAGAAACCAAACGCATCACACGGAAAAAAAAAATAATAATAATGAAATAAATGAAACAACTCGCAGCCAGAACCAACAACGACGGGTTTTAAAAGGTTAAAAGAAAACAATATAACCAAGAAAATACTTCCTGTCAAATTTCCAATGGAAAAAAAAAGGGAATAACTGCTATAAGCGTGTGAGGAGAGCTTTTGACATTTTAGTCGCTCCTTTGTCCTTGAATACAATTCTTGATTTCTATAATTTTTTCTTATATTTTATTCTGTAGTAAAACACAGTGACCACCCTATAAGTATTGATTTTCCCTCAATTCCAAAAGAAGCCAAGAAAGAACATCACTCGAAATAAATAAATAAATAAAAAAATGAAACAACTTTTAACCTGGACCTAAATAACGAAACAACTTGCTGCAAACCAAATCTGGGAGATGGGGGGGGGGGGGGAGCACTATTTAAAGAAAATTTTAAACAATAAAATGTGATCGAAAACTACTTTACCTTCATTTGTACAACATATTCCATTCTAATTTATATTTGACTAATAATTAAAATAATTGTGACCATCTGTAATCATTTTTCTTTGTTCCCCACCCTCTTCCCCGAAAAAATACTTAAACACAGTTCACAATTTTACTAATTTTCGTTAGAGTTCGTTGCACAGTAAAATGCAGCGACCACCTTATGGGAATTTACTTCTCACATCTCAAAAAGAAACCAAACACATCACCTGAAAAAAATAAATATATGAACATCTTGTAGTCCGGACCCAAAAAACGAAACAATTTGCAGCCAGCCAAATCTGGTGGAAAATGGGAATATTTTAAGACAATTTTACATGATAAAATGTGATTGAAAACTACTTTACCTTCACTTGTATCACATATTGTCTTCTAATTTATGTTTGAATAATGATTCGAATAATTTTGCCTATCTATAATCACTTTCCTTTGACCCCTCCCCCCCAAAAAAAAAATAGCTTGTTCTCCGGACCCAAAAAACGAAACAACTTGCAGCCAGCCAAATCTGGTGGAAAATGGGAATATTTTAAGACAATTTTACACGATAAAATGTGATTGAAAACTATTTTACCTACCCTTGTATAGCATATTGTCTTCTAATTTATGTTTGAATAATGATTCGAATAATTTTGCCGATCTATAATCACTTTCCTTTCACCCCTCTCACCACCACTCCCAAAAAAAATTCCTTAAATACAGTTAATAATTTTACCAATTTTCGTTCAAAGTTCGTTGCACAATAAAATGCAGCGACCACCCTATGGAGAATTCCTTTCTCACATCTCAAAAAGAAACCAAACACATCACCCGAAAAAATAAATAAATGAAACAACTCGCATCTCGGGACCAAACAACGGCTTCTCAAGTGTTGAAAGAGAACAATATAACCAAGAAAATACTTCCTGTCAAATTTCCAAAGAAACAAATGAGAATTACTGCTATAAGCGCGCGAGGAGAGCTTTTGCCAGTTTAGCGGCTCCTTTGTCGAGTAATTACAACGCGGTGCGCTCTGAAAAAGAAACATTATTTTACATTTGATTTCCCCCCTCCGTCTACTTTTGAGTCAAAATTCGTGTGCAGAGGGATGGAAAAAACTTTGCACGAACTGTCCGTAGAGTAATTGGTTTAGATGGTCCGTACCTAAAAAAAAAAACGTAACTTTGACGCCATTCGAAGAAAATTTTGGTCGATGGGACGCCACGTGTAATTGCTTGTAATCGATATTTTGGAGGTAACTTTACTTAGCTGGCGGAGCGGAGGTCATTGAGTGGTTATTATTACGTAGAAAAGCAATCAAAGTCGTACTTGCCCTTGTGCCGCATCTTTATCCATGTGGATCAGAGGAAACCATAAGTTCTTCTGATAATAATAATAATGATGATATTATTATTACTGTCTGTAAAACTGTAAATATTTTATCATTAGTTTAAAAATTACTTCTAAAATTGCTCACCTAGGTTACCTATATCATTATAAATAAATAAGAAACAATATCATTTTTTTTAAGATTTAGACTTTAAGGCTTTCCCAAATAAAAAAAAATTTTCGTCTGAACAACTCGAATAACATCGATCCCATTCATCTCAAAATTTTATCAATAGCGTTCCAAGTGCATAAGAACTGAATAGTGCTCAAATGGCTGATACAACAAGTGTATATTTAACTACGCATGTTGTATCAAGATATGAACAATTAGTTGTAACCCGTAAAACTCCACATTAGTGCGAATTCGCACCGACCAAAATTTCAAATCGTCGGTGTTTTTCAACAACATGTTTTCATTAATTTGCATTTTTTATAAACAAAATGAAATTTTTGAAAAAATAAATCTTACAGTTCGAGTTTTCTTTAAATTTTTTATAGGAATCATGTGTTATATTTCATTATCCCTATATTACTAGCAAAGTTGTACGCAGTTGAAGTTACCGAATCCAAATTGATCTAATGTGCAGTTCATAGGTTAATAGATGAACGACTATGAAAAACTATTTGTAATTTCAATTGACTTCTCAAGGTCAGTTTCCCGGTTCTTATCTTATGTCAGTAACTATGGTAGCACCGCATTTGGCTGACTTTTTTACCTCACCCCACTTTTTTTCGGTTTATAGCAGTGGATAAAACGGGACCAGCAGGAAGGAGCTCACGTCGTCCAATACCATGACAATGAAGGGGTGAATTGGGCAGGATAGGTGTTCTTGAGGATCCAATTGATATTACATTGAGTATAATACGAGGAGTTGAACAATTATTCCACGGTGAATTATGCAGTCAAGATTCTTTAATATAATTTCAAAAATCGAATCTAATTTCCAAAGCTCCCCTATCATTCACATAACTTTTCTTTTTCTCCTTCTCCCTCAATTACATTTGCCTTTTTATTGCTCCTACTTAAACCAAAGTGGCAAAGGAGCACTAGTTGTTGAAGTTTGAATAATCTCAACTATCAGTTAATTATACCTTTAAGGGGACTGTAGTTACCTTCATTTAAGCTAAAATCGACTAAAAAATCGTTTTTCTTAATTAGGTTTAGTACTATACTTCAATCTTAACTGCCTCAACTAACCTCAACTAAACATCAAATAATTAGTAAACCTAGTTGAAAAAATTTTCCTCTTTGCAGTATAAGGAATACCTCATAATTCTTGAATTCAACAGTCAAATTTCAATCATCAAAAAATCCTCTAAAAGGATTTTTCGCTGAACTTTTTCTCCTCTTCGAAAAATTAAACGATTGCACTCAATCAGAAGAAAGAGAAAACTGATATGAGATGTAATTTTCCAACTGGATGAAAAATGTTCGGCCCAGGATTCAAACCTGGAATCTCTTGGCTGAAGCTGCCAATGCTCTACCAACTGAGCCATCCCGGTAGAATCTGGAGGAGCTAATTCAACCAGTTAACCATCTGGTTTGATACCTAAATCAGCTCAACAGAATAAATCGCAGGTAATTCGGAACTCCAGTAAACGCTGGATGCGTGATTACACTAGATTAATTTAACACCAATTATTCAAATTGGTAAAGAAATCACATGAGTTGTAATTTTCCAACTGGACATTTTTCGTCCAGTAATAATTGTGTTAAAATTAATTTAGTGTAATCATGTATCCAGCGTTTACTGGAATTCCAAATTACCTACGATTTATTCTGTTGAGCTGATTCAGATATCTGACTAGATGCTATGATCAATAAGGTTAACTAGATGAATTAGGTCCTCCAGATTCAACCGGGATAGCTCAGTTGGTAGAGCAGTGGCAGCTTCAGTCAAGAGATCCCAGGTTCGAATCCTGGTCCGGACATTTTTCGTCCAGTTAGAAAATTACAACGCATGGGATTTCTTTACCAATTTCAATAATTGTGTTAAAATTAATCTAGAAAACTGATAGTTGTGATTATTTAAATTTGAATTTTATAATGTCACTTTGTCTATTTGGTTTAATTAGTTGCAATAAAAATACACATGCAATTAAGGGGAGAAAGAGAAAAGCTAAATAGTCTAAATTATTGTGAAAAACACGAAGTGCACAGAAGGCTTTTATTGGAACTATGCATACAAAATGCATTAAGCAATTTGAAGAATTTTCATATTATATTTACATTGCAACGATAATAATTAGATCAACTTCCTTTAGGATGTGCTTTGTGATGACATTTCCTCTCATGGGGATTTGATCAGTTAAGTAGTTCGGAGACACAAAATCTCGAAAAATTCCCATTTTGACTTCTTTTGGCGTAAATGGTACTCTGGAGTTTTTAGAATAAAATGATAGAAACCGCATCTAAATACGATAATTAGATAAAAAGTTAAACCATTTTTTACGTTGTATCGTCTGTGGTAACCACGCCCTCTCCCGTGATTTAAGTCCATTTATTTTAGAATGTATTTTTTAAACTGATATAATCTAAATTATTTCTATGAAAGATAAAGATACAGCTATGAAACTTATCGTAAAGTATTATATTTCAGTATTATATTCTTTTCGGGATTTTTTTTTTTAAATTGAAAATATGGTTCTTGTACTAAAAAGTACTATTTAAAAAACATCGTTAAAAAAAAAAAAAAAAAAAAAAATTAAACACTTTTTGTAAATGCTGACGCTGGATTAATATTTATTCTTTTCTGTTATTCATAAATGAAAAAAAAAAAGAGCAATAAATAGTTTTTTTCATTGCTGCCACATTCTATACTTTTTTTTAAGTCAAATAAACATATTTGAACCAGAAATTTCATTTAATTAGTCAAATAATATATGTAATATGAGCAATAAGTGAGCTCGAAGTGAGCCGCGGTCGTCCGATATGTTAAACGTACCCGCTCTACAGAACCTGTTAGTCGATGCATTTAACTTAACGAAAACCGCTTTTATATATATTTTAGATGAGATCTTCCGTGCTCGGGCACCCATCCTAACAGTTTCATGTTTGAAGGGATCACGTTACCACAAGTAACGGCGCGCTGGTCGTTTGATTTTTAAAATAAAATTTTATTATTTGTTTGTTTATTTGATTTTTAAGAGCATAGAAGTTTGCAACAATATCATATATTAAATTTTAAACATAGATAACATTTATAATATTTAATTTTGTTAAATTAAATTTTAATTTGTTTAAAGAGTTTAAATTTGATAAGAATTTAGATTTTATTGCATTTGAATATACACAAAAAATGAGATAAGATATTTATAAATGATAAAAAAGAAAAGAAAAAAAAAGAATAATTTTCTTCTTTCGCGGATAACCTTAAACGTGAGTATAACAAACTGAGTTTATTTCATTTATTTTACTTTATCTTTCTCTAAAGAAGAAAGCTATTAATACAAATTTGCGACCCCTACTTTAATTTATGATAGCTTTAAATTTGATTACAACACCAGTTTTTTATTGAAACAAAAACAATTAAAAAATGTGTGGTTATTATAGTTAAAAAATGGTCGAGAGAAAACCGTAGATATGTTCCTCTTGAAGACTTATAAAAATTTAACTTGTGTGAACTCTTCTTTATTTTATATTTAGATTATCTATAAAATTTAAAATATTTCAAATCTAACTACAAAGCTACGGTTAAGAATTCTTGAATAAAACTATTTCTATTTTAAATACATTTCATGCGAATTTTCTAAATATTTTATTACAAAAATTGTGACATTAAATAAGGGTTACAATATTACAATACACTTTTTAAATTCTAACATCTACAGTCAAAATAACATACTGAAAACCGCAATATTTTCCCTTTAAAAGTGTATAAAAAGTTAACTTGTGATAATTTTACATTAATTTGTATGTTATTTTATTATTTTTCAGTTTGAATAGGGGATTTCAGAATCTTTGCATTATTTAATATTATAATAATCTTCGCATTTGTGTGTAGCACAATTTTATTAATTTCTGAAAAATCTTAAAGCTTGGACTTATGTAGTTTTGAAAATCACTGATTCAATTTAAGATAGTATAAATTCTAATTCTAAAGTCACAGTTAGTAAATCATGAATTAAAATCGAATATATTTTCGTTGGTTTCCATGTGAAATTTAAAAAAAAATTCTATTATAAAACTTTGTAAATGTCGAAATACTGTTTGTCTGCATTTTCTTTTTATTATTATTTTTCTTAAACTTATTATTACAAAATTAAAAATATATGCTAAAATAATATATTATTCTTATTATGATTCTCTAAAAAGTATCTCTTGCTTATACATCAATAAAATACTCTTAGAAACCATTAAATAAAGGCAGTTTTAAAACTACTATACCGTACTGAAGATTGTTAAATAATCATATTAACTTTCGAAGAGCAAGCTTTTTAAATGCTATAACCTTGAGCGTGAAAAAAGAAAAGTTGTCAATAATGCTTGTTTTGCTTAATTTGATAAGCCAGCAAAACATGTAACTATTTTCCCTTAGACTTAGGGGTTACACCTATAGTCATGCAGTAGGAAAAATAGTGTTTTCAATATATATATATATATATATATATATATATATATATATATATATATATATATATATATATATATATATATATATATATATATATATATTATTTCATTAAGCAATTATTTTTTTTCTTTGACTTTATTTTTTTTTATAATACAATACTTAAAGATAGTTTTGATATATATATATATTTAAAATTAAATATATTTTAAGTTATCGGCACTCTTTCGATGGGTCTTTTCTTTAAGGAGAAGGGAGGGGAAGGTGTGCCTTGCGGTGACCACAGTAGCTTAAATTTAGCTTATCTGAAATTAAAATAATTAACTGTTTTTGATTAACGTTTATTCTAGTGACTAGACGCAAGAATTTATCCCCCCCTCCCCAATCCCTCCAATAATGTCCTAAAACTGGTCTCCTACTTATATACCAATAACAAACATCGAGAAAACAGTAAAAAATATAAGTTTTATGAACAAAAATACTCTTCCTAACTTATAACTCTTTTATAATCTTACTTCTTTTATAAAAATGTACTTTACCAGAAATAGTTTAACAACCGTATTTCAAGATTAGTAATATAACCTCCAAAAAGCAAGTTTTTTTAAATGCTAACCTTGAATGTGAAAAAAAAAAGTACTTACTATGCTCATTTACTATGTCTTTAACTTTTTTTTATGACCCCCTACAATCAAGTTTATGTACTTGTTTTGCCTAATTTGACAAAACTGCAAAAGTTTTAACGACTTTAATGTTGGAAAATCCATTAATATGTCACTGTAATTAGTGATGGTCGTTTAATGGTTGGGTTTTTTCTTTATATGGTCTTTACTCTTCTGAAATGGTAAAAAAACAATGACATTATTTTTGAATTATTTTGTTTATCCAAGCTTAAGATGTCAGAAACAAACGAATTTATTTTGTTACGTTTATTATTGACATTTTTTTCATATTTGTTATTCCTTACTTTTCTATTCCAGAAGGGTTGTCTAAAACCAGCTGTTGCACGCGAATATTTCAAAATCTAAAGTTTTTTTTATAAAATAAATATGAAATTTTAGAGTAATTTAGTACAAAAGTTTCAACATATATATAATTTTAAAGGAAATATCTTTAATTCGTATACACATAATAAGTATATTGCGCCTAATTCGATGTTTTTTTTTATTTATGTATTTATTTTACGTGTAAATAAAGTTTCTTCCGAACAAAGCGACTGACTCCAATAATCAGTGATTCAAAAAAGCGGCGGCAACTATATTAGAAATTTTATATTTAGCGAATCTAAATATAAGTTAGTTAGATTTTTTTTTATGAGTAATATATATAACCATCTGGTTCAAATAAATTTCGAATTGAATTTTGATAATGGAATAAAAATTTACATTGACATATTTTTGTTTTGCTGTGAGTTTTAATGCGATTTTGATCTTGAAAATATTGGGATTTTATTTCCTGTTTGAGTAATAAGAAACTAATATCATGTTCTAACACTGAAAATATAATGCATATGTTAAATAGAGAATGAATAAGTTAAATATAGTTTGGGGCAAAATTGTTGTTTCTAGATAATACCATATAAATAAAAAATGTCACCCTGCTTTTTTATACTGTAAAAGCAAAAGGAGGGTCAAGGAAAAAACAATGAAAGTCAACTTTTGCAAAATAATTTGAGATGGCAGTGTCATTTGTCAACTTGATAAGCGTACTATTATTTAGCAATATTTTATCTAAACAAAAAATGAAGACAATATTTTGACAGTTGAAAACACAGTTCAAGATTCAAGATTGATATAAAAGAAAGAGGTAGAACTATGAAAGTCCTTTCAAAAACCTTAGTTGAAAATAGGTATAAACACTATGAAAGTCGACACACGTAAAATAAAGAACATTTAAAAACTATCATCTAACTATATGTGGCTAACATTGTTTTACCCGTTGACCCTTCAAATTCTTTTATAAGATCTATTTATCTATCCTTATTTATTTATATTATCCATATCTTTCTATTGGAAAACTATGTATGCATTTCAGATATGTTCTAAAATTATAAAATAAAATTTGTTAGTGTTTATATATATAATATATATATATGTGTACTTTACAAATTTTAAAAGTATGACAATCCGAAAGGATTCCAAATTTAAAGTTTAAAAAAATGTATATTTAGATAATTTAGTGACTAAAAATTAATTAATTAAAAAAATAATATTTATAATTTGCCGTTTTAAATGCTTTTTCAAAAATTTAATTAGCCAGGAAATCATTTTTTAAAGAGATTCATCAGTTTTAAAACTTAAAAAAAAAATCGATGTTTTGATATTTTAAAATTGGTGAGGATCTTTAAAGTGAATATGATGCTATCTCAAACTTAACCAAACAAAAATATTGTTCATCACGAAGGTAGAAAATGAGCTTTTTACGGGAGTTTCACACTTTTTCTTACAAATGAATTTGAACTGAATGAATTCGTCTATGAAAATTTGAGTTTCAGTGCAAATTAGGTTATTTTCTTGAAAATGAATTTGGGTTTGATTTAATTCTTTTTAGTAACGAATTATCCCAATAATGATTACAGATGTCTTCAGATGAAGCAGAATAAGTAATAGCATCTAAGTAGAATAAGTGAAATTTCAACGCATTATACAAAAATACACTTTCTGCTAAGCGTATGGCAATATACAGCCGAAACTTTTTAACATAAATTTGAAGGAGAATTAAAATTTGTTCATGTTAGCAGCAATTCATTTTATCAGTGACTAAATCCTTGTAATTCATTTTGAGAGAATTGTGAGAACAATTTGTGTTAAAAATAATTCATGTTAAGTTTAAAGTTTAAAGTTCCCTTAATGAAGAAAAATATGTTTAATCTATGTTAGAAAGCAAAAACTTTATGAGTAACACCGTCGTCATATTGACCATCATCGAGGCTAACGAAAAAGAAAGGCTACCGCGGTGCTTTACGCGTATCTTTTTTTTACAGACCGCCGGAGTCACGTGATTCTTGAATACACCAATGAAGGTGTACGAAAAGAGCATCACGTCACTCTAGCGGTCTGTAAAAAAAGATAAGTGGAATGCACCGCGGTAGCCTGTCTTTTTCCTTAGCCTCGGACCATCATCACTTGACCAATAAAATTAGCTTTTTTGCAATTTTTTTAACTCCTAAAACATCGGACAATTTCAATTTTTACTACGTCGAATAGGGGAAAAAAATTTCTTACAAATGCAATTTGTTTGAAAACTGTACCTCAATTTGCTGATTTGTATGGTTTTTAAAATAATTTTCATACATGATTTTTTTTTTTTTAATCTCTAGTGTGTGCTACCCGATTATAAAATATTAACCTGTTTGCACTTAAAACAATATAAATAGTTCCGGATTTGTTTCCGGCTAATATTACATAACGAAATTAAAAATTCATCATTAAATAAATAATAAAATATTAAAATAATAAACATAAAACACAAATTTAACAGACATCTAATCGGACAACGGGCTTAAACCACTGAAATTGTGAGAATCAAAATGGCTGTAAGTAGCGATTTTTGATGATTTTTTCGGCTATTAACTCTTGGTGGCTAATCCGAAAATATAGCTTTTAATGAAATTCAAAAAAGTTATTTGAATATATTATTGATATTTTTCATATGAAAAATGCTTTTTGGCATTGTTAGTGAACAATCTAAAAAAATATAATATCTTTTTGGGACATCACGCTTTCACGACAAGCGTCAAATACACTTCTTTTTCTCTTTCTTTTTTTGATTTTTTTTTTTTTTTTTTTTTTTTTTTTTTTTTTTTTTTGGCACCCTTTTAGCTGACAAGCTTCTTTTTTTTTTTTTTTTTTTTTTTTCATTATTTAATTGCTGAAATTTTGAGATTAGATAAAATGTGAAATTTTCTGTGCAAAAATACTGGTGTCCAAATTCGAGGATTTTGCACACTGTATATAAGTCCCATAGAAAATATTTAATCTCAAAATTTCAGCAATTAAATAATGCAAAAAAGAGTCTATATTGGTGAAACTGGAAGATCATTTGAAATACATCTGAAGGAACATATCAGTGCATTTAAAAAGGGTAAACTGAAATCGAAAATTGTCCAACATCTTAACACTGATCACATTCCGTTGTTTGACAATGCTTTTAGAGTTTGAAATCAAACTGGCAACAATTATCACACTTAAGACTGTTCCTTGAGGGTTAGTTTACACGCCTTAGACCACCGACAATGAATGATGTTCCAAATGATTATAATCTGTTTTTGGATAAGTAACTTTAATTTTAACTGTTTTTATTTGGTTCTGTTGTTTATTTTCACTTTCAGTGGATATTTTGTACTGATAATGCCTTGTGATTGCTTGGCGAAACGTTTACAAGTTTTTAATTATCTTTTTAAAGTTTTTTAATGTTTTTGTGTAATATTTTTAAAGTTATGTTTAAGTGTATTCAAGTCTGTCTGCTTTTGCTTTTTTATCAAAGTCATATAACGCAAAATAAATTTTTCAGAAAAAGTAGTGCCACTTCAAAATAATTGTCAACAACACATTTGGATAATAAATATTGGTTCTCGGGAATATGACGGCATTCGTCCCCAAAAGTTTAAATGTTTAAAAAAAAAAAAAATAAATAAATAAAAAAATAAAGTTTGCCGGAAAGAAAAGTTTTATTTACATTTTGTATTTTTTGAAACCCGAGTTGGATCCCCTAGTAAGAATAGATATTTCTAACATTCTAACAGATAAAACGCATTCGAAAAAAAAAATCTTAAAAAACTGAAATACTTCACTGGCAGTTAATATTTTGGAAATAATTAATTTAATTTTTAATGGAAATTAAATATAGTTATTAAACTTTCAAATATATAAATGAAGATCGGAGAAAATTTTAAGATCAAAGTTTATAGAACCTTTAGACATCAATACAATGTATAAGTTTTCCAATAAAAAAAAAAAAAGCTTTTAAATAGCTTTGACTCCAAGGCCTGTGTTTTGACATTCAATATTTGATGACTTTACCCATTACATACTTGCGTTGAATTATCGCCGCAGGAAGCGAGTTGGTCTTGAAGGGAAAAAACACTTCATTCTCTGCGTTAAAACATTCGATAATATTGAAAGAGACAATTTTCTAGGCAATATTAAAATTACATAAGTGAGAGATAACGTATTCAGTGGAGAGGTCTTTTTTCTTTTGACCTTTTAGGTTGTCAAACAACTTCACTTCTCTAGGTTACTTGTGCTTGAAATATTTCTAAGTAGAGATGCTGTATGTATATTTTACAAAAGTCTTTAAAGGTTTTTTCTTTCTTTTCTTTTTCTTTAAAAAAAAAAAAAAAAAATGTTTTATTACAAAAATTCTTTTTAAAGCAATTATTCTCAGCTTTGCTATTGATTGGACTTAACGTTTTTATTACTATTATTGTAAAATGAATTCTATAAATAAATATCGATTTTTCTTTCTGAAAAAAGGCGTATAAATTTAAAATTTGTAAATTATGTAAAATTCATGGATAGAATATCTGTTAAAAGATAAAAATAAACTGTATATTTTTCGCTGGATAAATAGTCGCTAGAATATCACATGTTGGTAAAAAATTGTAAAAGTTTTATAAGAAAAAAATCAATATATCAAATAATTCTTTTTCATTTTTTAAATTGGAATTTAATTTCTTTAACAGTTAATTACTGTATCCGATTTCTTCCATTAACTAAATGGATTACTGCCGTCCCACCTCACAGTTTATATATGGACATATCATGATAATATTGAAAAAGGCAATTTTTATATTAATTATTTGTAATTAATAGCGTAGCAATTGCAGTTATGTAATACATTATAATACATCTTACTTTTTGAATTGTAGAATTAAATTGGATTGGGTTGAGTTGATTATTGACGGCCAATTATCTGCACTTGGGATATAGGCCCGGGGAGAGTGCCCTTCGTGGGGGTCAGAATTAAATTGGAAAACAACAAAAGTGGTAAGAGAAGTCAATAAACAGTTTATATATATATATATATATATATATATATATATATATATATATATATATATATATAAACTTATTGCAAAAATTAACCATTGAAACAGAAGCAACTGACCATATACAATGAAATTATTACCTCATGTAGCACTGTCAAATTACACGTTATAAAACATAGTCTTAACAAATGAAGTATTATTTATTCAAAAAGTGAAACATAAGTAAATATATATATATATATATATATATATATACCTATTCTGTTTTATTATTGTAGTACCTTGTAGTTTTCCGAATTTAAAATAAATATCGCAGTACTGAAATGCACTAAAAAAACATTTTATCTGATATTTAGAATATATATATATATATATATATATTACTTTATTGCGCATATAATATCACTAACAGAAAGAAAATATTAATAATTTAAACTTATTTTGCCTCTAGCGTTCTCTTGCTGATTTATTTTCTTTTATGAGAAATGTTATTAAAAAAAAATCTTTTAATTTTTGTTCTTTTGTTGTTTTAATTTATTATTTTTCTTTTCAGACAAAATTTGCCACGGACCAAAGAGCTTTTGCATAGAAATAACAAATAATTCGATCAAAGGATATAAAAGATTAATAGGAGACTACTTTATACATTTCTTTTGTTACACCTATTGTTCGAACATCCCTATCTTTAAACAATCATAATGAAAGAAGTTATCAAACACATTTATATATTTTTAAAATAAATAAATAATTAATTTTTATTCACTGTACTGAAAATTATTTAATTATTATTATTATTATTATTTTGTCGTTACTCATTTTTGTTGATTAAAATTCGTATTTGTAACAAAACCACATGCTATAAATAATAGTAGGGATTTTTATGTAAGTTTTAAATATAATTTTAAAGTGAAATACTTTTTAATTATAAGAATATTTCTTCCTATTTCTGTTAATATAATTTTGGAATTCAAACTTTTCTTTGTGTAGAATAAAAAAATAGCTAAAACATGAAAGTTTTATATGCATACGAGATATCTTAAAATTTCGAAATAAAGTAAAGCCTGTGAAAACAGAATCTATAGCATACTGTCAACCATAGGTGCCGATTTAACAAGAGCGAAGGGGACAATAAGGAAAACTTCCACTACTAATTTTAAAATATTATTTTTGTATCAATTAATAACAGAATTTTGTGATTAAGTAGGGCAAATAAATAATAATAAATCAAAATTAGTTGTGGCAGTATGCCTGATTGTCTCCTTCGCCCCCGTGAAGTTGCCACTAAAGCTGGCAAAAGGAAAGTATTTATAGTGTCGACGTAAGAAATACCATACAATTATATCTTTTAATAATCAAACCTCTCTCTAAAACGGAAGTTTTTACAGTCATAACTGATTTTGTTTTCACAGGTTTTACTGTAGTAGGAGACTGAATATTTTTAATGCATGTTATAGACCAGACAGTATCTATTTAAAAGATTTGACGCTAGTGCAGCAAAAGGATACTGCTGTGTCCCTTTCTTCTTTTTTTTTCACTGATGATTGAAGGAGAAGCTCTTTTATGAAACTTTTACACACCTACATTCCAAATTTATTGTTGTTGTTTATGCTTTTTGTTACGTAGGATTTTATGTGCCACGTATTTTACTAAACACTTACTTTATGGACATGTAACACAACAAAATTATTTCTTTTATGAGTAATAATGGTTCAAAACCCTCCCAGATGAGGATTCTGGCTGCGTCATTGATAATCAGTTTATTGGTATAATGTAAAATTGGAAAAGCGCATGCTTCAGATTAAATATTTTAAACATTTTAGATTGAAAAAAAAAATGTTGGGTAAATACTCTGGCGAAAAAAAATTAAAGGAACAAGTATAAAAAGGTACTTTATGTTAATTCTATTAAATGAAGTCAAATTAAAGGTAGTTGGTTGAAAACTCAAGGTGAACATTATTACTTAGTCCAATGGTATTCATGTTCGCTACACAGAAATGTGCAAATTCTATAAAATTTTCACGCGTTGGAAGGGGAAGCAAGTCGTTGAGACAAGCATTTGACGGATTGTGAGAAATTTAGTTAATTGGAACAATAAAAGGAGTAAACTCATAAAACACGCATTTCGTCCAGGGGTAATATTGCCAAGTGTTCCGATTTCCGCGGGACGTCCCGATTTTCAGGGGGTTCCAGGACACTGCCCGTGGTACCACTACGCGGGACGCCAAAAATCTCGATTTTTCCTGATTTACAAAATATTTTAAACTTCTTTTAGTACCATGCCATTTTTTCAGCCTGCGTCGAGTGGGACTTAATACAGTAAAACTTGTGGGAAACGTAACCTGTCTCTAATGTTAAATCTTTATGATTTCATAGAAAGAAATACCGTATAAATCTAACTAAATGATGCCGAGGATGCGCTATAACGCATCATTTAAGCAAAAAGTTGGAAAAAGGATGCATTAATATAAATTTTATGTGTCCTTCAGGATGATTTTTTTGTTAAAAGATCGCAAAAGAAGTATATATGTTGCATAAAATACCTTAAGTTTGTCTTATTTCTAAAAGAGGACCCCTTTTAGTAAAAAAGTACCCGATTTTTTGGAAGTGTCTGGGTTCCAAAGACCCTAGATTTCAAAAACCTTAGCGGCATCACTGTGTTGAGCCCTAAGCCTGTCTAAAATGGAGTATTTTACAAGTCCCTTAGCTGTTCCGTTTTTACAGTTTTGCTGAATTTTGTTTACAAAAACCTGTGAAATGGTAACCTGTCTATAACGGAAAGGTGATTAAATGTAAATATGTCATAGCCCCTACGGAAGGCACACTACGCAATTATAACTGCTCAATCTGAAACCTCTGAAAATAGGAAGTTTGTTTCGGTCTCTAAGCCATTCCGCTTTCACAGATTTTACTGTATAAAATTATTCATTTATTTAGTAGTACAATAAAACCTATTAAGACAAAAAGTCAAGGATTAGGGAAAAAATTTCGTTTTAGACAGGTTTTTATCTTAACAAGTATCATTGCATGGTATTCCTTCCTTAAGGACCATGAATTGTTTGCGTTTAAGACATGATTCCGTTATACACAGGTAACCGTTATCATAGAATTTACCCAATTTTATGTTTTGATTTAGAAGCCTCTGTTCCGCTTTTTTGTCTAAATGTCCCGCTTTTTGTGACAGTGGCAACACTAGTGTCCATACACCTTATAAATCTTTGTATCTCTAAAATGTAAAAAAGAAACAGAATAAATTGACTATCATCACTCTATGTCCCATTTCCTATATTCTTATTTAAATTTATTTTTTGCAGAGATGGGACATTCTGCATTTCTAAGACATGGGAGATATACAAATAAAGATCTTGTGGAAATTCCATGTTTTTAGTTGTAAAATCATTCGATTTTTTATTACTTGTTTCTTCAATTTTTCCCGCCAGTGTGTATCAGCGATTGGAAAATTCATGACTGAAGTTATTGAACTTCGTAGTAACCCTTTATGATATCATACGCGGACATTGTGGTTTTTTGAAATGTTCTCAAGATCCTTAATGTGGTCACTTATTGACTCCTCCACATCATTAGCTCCCTTTTTATTCTTGAGGTTTAGGTTCCGATTATTGTGGTCTGGTGTTAAAAGGATTTGTAAAGGATGCTCGGTCAAATCAAAGATGTTGGTAAATAGTTATAATCCGACAAGGTCAAAGACAGATTTTTAAAAAGCTGATGTTACATAGATTTTTATGTGGTAGAATAGTGTTGTCAGGTTCACTGATGCAAAATGCGGGACATGGAGATAAAATAACAACAACGACAAAAAAGCGGGACAGCGACTTCTAAATCGGTACATAAAAATACAGTAAATACTATGATAACCGAACCTGTGTATAACGGAATCTTGTCTTAAACGTAAAAAATTCGTGGTCCCTACGGATGGAATATCATACAGTTATACCTGTTAAGACGAAAACATGTCTAAAACGGAATACTTCTCCTATATTACTTAACTTTTCGTCTTGGTAGATTTTACAGTACTAAATAAACACAATAATTTTATAGAAAATCTGTGATAGCTGAATCGCTAGGGACCGAAACAAACTTCTTACTTACGAAAGTTTCCGATTCAGGAGTAATAATTGCAGGGTAATCCTTCCATATGGTCTATGGAATTTTTAAGTTTAAGGCAGGATTCCGTTATAACCAGGTTTCCATTTCACAGGTTTTTATTAAACAAAATACAGTAAAAACTGTAAAAACCAAATAGATAAAGACCTTAAAAATATTCCAGGCTTTAGCAGGTAAATTTTTACGGTATTTCTTTCGGTGTAATCCCAATTTTTTTCCCGTTAGACACGGGTTTTGTTTCCACAAGTTTTACTCACTGTAAAACATTTGTGTAACGTTACTCCATAAAACTGGAGGCAGCATTGCTGCCTCCAGTCTTACGGTGGTATTTAACTGATATAACTGGTGTAACATTTCCATAAAACTGGAGGCAGCATTGCTGCCCCCAGTCTTACGGTGGTATTTAACTGATATTTCCGGTGTAACATGTGTAATGTTACACCAGTTATATCAGTTAAATACCACCGTAAGACTGGAGGCAGCAATGCTGCCTCCAGTTTTATGGAGTAACGTTACACAAAATGTTAGAATTGCTGTATTAAGTTCCACTCGACGCAGACTTAATATGTATTACTTTTACTTCTATATTTTTTAATTTAAAAATAAAGGAATATCGTTAGGCTTCAAAGAAATTCTAACGACTATTTTTGTTACTAGTGTTGTTATTATCATTAATATTAACTGTAAAAAATTTCTTACAGAATTATGTTAAGTATTGTACATCCCTATCAAATATAGCTAAAATATATATAGTTAGTGATAATTTTGCAATAAATCGATAGAAATTTAACATGCCCGTCGACCACTTTTCATAACAAAGAACTATCGCCAAACTGTTAGGTTAAACGCCAAAAATGCAGTCCTATTTACTTGATGTCAGAAGCATTATACGTGTTTGTTATATCATCAACTGGTTTTTAACTCGACATTTGCGTATATTTTTCATTATGTTTTACTGATTTATTAGTTATTTCATTAATTAAAATAACAATTGTGTCCTTAAATTCTTATATTTTATTTATTTATTTTGATATTCCAATGGCAACGTTCTCCCGTTTATTTGGCGTTACAGTTTGGCGATAGTTTTTTGTTTTGAAAAGTGGTCGACGGGATAATAGAGAAGTACCGAAATGTATATGATTTAATAATATAAAATAGTGCAATATTTATGATAGTATTTAGTTAGATGAGATTAATAAAGAAAATGTTAAATGAGAATTATTTTCAAAATAATTTAATCATATATATATTTATATTTTGAAATTAAATATCAAATACATAAATAATTGATTTAAAAAACTCAATATGTTTGAAATTATGTCATTTTTATACCATTTCTGATCCCACCAATGTAGCAGGGCAACAGAATTGTTAACTGATATTAATATTTTGTTTTGTTAATAAGGAATAAACGTAAGGAGTTCTAAATAAAATACAGTAAAATCTGTTATCACCAGTTAAGGCAAAACTGGTGATTAAAAAACAGTAATAAAAATTAAATATTTTAGTTTTGAATAATAAAACTCTCTTAAAACAGTACAGATTATTTATTACGATTATGTTATCACCAGTTAAGGCCAAACTGATGATTAAATAATGGTAATAAAAATTAAATGTTTTAAGTTTTCAATAATAAAACTCTCTTAAAACAATACAGATTATCTATTAGGATTTTGTAATCACCATGTTGTGATTACAATTGTGTATCAACGACTGTCTAATCCCCATGCAATGACTTATTACGATTATATAATCACCCGTTAAGGTCAAACCGGTGATTGTATGTAATAAAAATTAAATATTTTAGATTTTGAATAATAAAACTCTCTTAAAACAATACAGATTATTTATTACGATTATGCAATTACCCTGTTGTGATTACGATTGTTTACTAACGATTGTCTAATCACCATGTAATGACTTATTACGATCATGTAATCTCCCGTTAAGGCCAAACCTATTGTATGGTGCTGTAACAGATCATTCTATGTAAGTAAAAAATAAATAAACATTAAATATTTAATTATAAAAATCTATAATTATGACACAAAAGTTTAAATTCGTTTTCCTCAAAGTTGCATTTTTGAAATCGATGATCACGATTTCTCTAAAACTACTGAATCGATTCACTTATAATTTTAGCAGCTTTTTGATTATATAACTAATGCAGTGATTGCACAATATATAAATTTTATTTTCCACTTTCAATTTTCAATTTTCCATTTTTTTTTAACATTAAAACAGTTGTATTTAAAGATAAAAATTTAACCTACTTTTCTAACATCCACATTATTATTATTAAATAATAATAATAATAATAATAATAATAATAATAATAATATCAGTTTTTTATAAACTCCTTTGTCTAGTCTCTAAGATAAACTTTAATTAATTAAAAAACAATAATTATTTTAATTTCAGATAAGCCAAATTTAAGTTACAATGGTCACCACAAGGCCAGAAAAGAAAAAAAAAAACACCAGAAGAGCGACAATAACTTAAAAAAAAATCATGTTTTTTAAAAATAAAACTAGGGGATCTTTGTCTATTTTGTGTAATCGTGATAAAATATTTAAGTTTCTGAATTTTTTTTTTTAATTAGTTAAAATTAGTTCTATGGACGTTTCATTCGAAATATGGTGACATTTTCACAAGCGGAAGATTTAAAGTTCATTATTTATAAATGCAAATTCACTTGATCTGATGAATATTGCTCACATAAAAAACCCCCACAGTTAATGTTCAAAAATAATGTATTGATATTAGAATATCATTTATTCTTGCTCAGATTATTTTTTTAAGTAACGCAACAGGAAAATAATAATTATTCAAATACGTACAATAAGCAATTAATAAATAGTCAAAATTAAAAAAAGATTTGAGGTTGCAAACCAAAATCTAGTTAAGTATATGCTTGCAAAAGATGGTTAAATTGCTATGCGTAGTTTCTGATCCTATAAAACTTATGTAACTGAAGTATCTTGACCTGATTCAACATTAAATACCGCTTAAGATAAATCTTCACTTTAAAAATAGTCTCCTTTAGCATATTTATCATACATTTTTCTATAAGAACTAACAGTTTAAGTAACAGTAAAAAATTAATTACTTAATAAAATATTTTTATAGTAAAAAACATTATTTGTTCAAAAAAAATTCTAAAATGCATAAATAAGAGGTTTTAAAAGTTAAACAGTTTGAACTTATACCGTACTACGTACAAGAAAACTCTAATGGGTTTTAAAATCCATTAAAGTAACTAAGTTAAAGCCATTAAAGTTAACTAAGCCATGAAAGATGTACTAATGAAATGAAATCTAATTAAATTGTGACATAAATTATTATCACAAGTCAAACAGAAACTGATGGTCACATAATCATAAAAATAATTAAGTAGTTTAGATTTAAATAATAAAACATTTGCTAAAAATTATAACCACTTTAAACAGAACGTGACTGGTTCTGCGTGATCAAATTATTAAAAATTATAAAATATTTTTTTTCAACTTTAAAACAAGACTGTGAAATAGACTGTAAAACTTCTTTTGATGCAATAACTATTATTTTTCTCAGAAGACAACACACTATTTGTCATATCTGTTAACTTTTACGCTTTTTAAATACACAGTATTGTTTTATTGTAAAATTTGCCTTATTTATTAGAGAAAATTTACGATTAAATAAGTCAAATATTTCCTTTCAAAAATAGTGGAAAGAAAAAAGTTTAAAAGTTGGCGTTGGTGCTCTGCACACTATGAGAAGTGAACACACCATTTTCTTATTATTAAATAATGATAATAAGTAATAATATTACTTGGTGGAATTACGTAGTGGCTAAGCCAACCCATTCCCTATACCACAATAACTTTTATTAATTTTGTTTCAGCATGCTGAAATGAAAAAAATGGCCTTATTAGATGAAGAATCATAAAACGTTGCGAAATCCCCAGTAGGACCATAAAAAAATTAGATGTAATGAGATCTTGATAAAGTAGCAAAACAAAAGTATGACTTAGATATGAACTATTTCTAAGATCAATAAAAATTCATGGATATTCCAATTTTAATTATTTATAAATTGTTAAAAAGCAACAGAATAAACAGGCACGTTGCATTTTTTGCAATAAGGGAAAAACTATAATTCCCCCCCCCCCCCCTTTTTTTTTAAATATAATTTTTTTTAAACCTGAAATTAAAAAAAATAATAATACTTAGTTAAAACAAACGTTATAGTTTTCAACAAAAATATGTTTGTTGATCAATTTTTTTTCCATAAGAATAAAATACATATTAGATAATAGTGCGCTTTCACACAATCAAAAAAGAATGGTTAAGAACAAAAGGACAACATTTTCTATTAGGCGAAAGTAGAAAATTCGACAAATTCAACTGCAAACAATAAGTCAAATTGCAATCACATAAGATAGCCTCGCAAAAAGATGAATTTTCAATTAGGTTTCATGTAAAAAAAAAATAGCCAAACGTGACTTAAAGAAAATTTGCAGAATTACTTCTAAACTAAAAACTGATTAGAAATACAGTAAAACCTCTGAGTAGCATACAACTTAAGACCACGAAACTTGTTCACTATTCAGAGGTAAACACATAAAAATATATAGGCGTTTGGTGTTGAAAAATATGTTCGTTATAACAGAGATATCCGCTATTCGGGAGTGTCTGTTACGGAGGTTTAACTTGCATTTTACTTTGCGTGCAAATGCTAAAAGTATTACAGATCACGATAGGTTTTAATAAGTAATAAAGTCTTTTTAACTATATAAAGCTCCTTTAAATTATAATATAAATATTTGAAGATACTTCTATAACGTGAAAAACAATGGTGTAACAAATTGCTAATAATGAATTTAAATGATAAGGGAAAGTAGTAACTAAAATAGCAATCATGCAATATAATAACATGAATTTTCACTCAGATTTCAGGTAATGCAACAACATAAAATAAATAATAATTTGAACATTTGAACAACTCCAGCTTTTCCAAGATCAGATTTTTGTATATATAAGTGCGACTATACTTTTTTTGTAGTTATATAAATGCACACACACATGTACATTCATGTTTTCTTCATTCTGTCTCAGTATACTTTTATATGTGTGTGTGCTTGAGTAAACGATAGAAAGAGAGATAGAGAAAACAGTTAATAATATTGAAAAAACTTGAAGTCATAACACTGTTAAAAATACCAATTGGTTTAGAAGATATTCTACTAAACAAAATATTTCCATTTTCTGTAATGTACAGAATTTCTCTGTTAGCCCTAGCATAAAATATCGCCATCGCCCTCTATCGGAAAAAAAATTAAAGTCATAAGAGTCTTCACTTTTGACTAACAAAAAAATTGGAAAATACCAGAAATAGTGGAAAGGAAAATGTGACTGATATCGTACAAAGATTACAATTACACTGACACTAAAAATCCAGTTACACTAGAATTTCTGTAAAAAAAAAAAAAAAAAAAAAAAAAAACTGATTTTGTCAAACGAGCTTACTCATAATTAAACAATATTTTTGTAATGCAACACAGAAGAATTCAGTTTAATACAGAGAAAAACTATGCTTGTTGAATACAAATGCGATTTTTTTTTTTTTTTTTTTTTTTTTAAAGACGGAAAATTTTTGCTTCGTACAAAGAAACTCTGTTTCATTTTAACAGGATTACCTTGTTTGTATGAAGAAATTCTGTTTCATACAGAGAAAATCTGTACCAATTTAACAGAATATATTTGTACAAATTACAGGGGAATACTAATTCTAACTAGATTCTAACATATCTGACAGGATTGTTTTAGAGTGTAGTTATAAGAATCAGCATTAATGATTTATTATTTTAGCTGTCAACATAATCTTTCTTTATATGTAAATTATCTCTAGTTAACATAAATTTAAATTTCACAAAATATTGCTGTTCAAAATAAGCAAAACATGTTGTGTATATTAAATATATCTTTATGAATATATGATGAGTTTATTTAATAATATAAGGTAAGATCAAGTAATATAATTTGTGTAAGACTAGCTATATTTATCTACTGAGTTAAATGAAGTACACATATCATATATTCTAATACGAGCAAATCTTGTGTGTGGTTATATATATATATATAATGCAAAATTTATCTTAAAAACGGCTCTAACGATTTTGACGAAATTTTGTGTCCTACCGTTTTGGGGCACCAGAAAACCATTGGGCTAGGTCACGTGTTCGAGAAAATTCGATTAGCGGGTCATTTTGGGTCATGGTCTAGCTAATTGTATCTAAAAAACGGTTCAAACTATTTTGACGAAATTTTGTATCCGACCATTTTCGGGCACGAGAAGACTATTGGGCTGGGTTACATGTTCGAGAACTTTCGATTAGTGGGTCATTTTTGGGTTAACGCGGGTCAAATTATTTTTATCTAAAAAACGGCTCTAACGATTTTTATTAAATTTTGTGTCCTACGAGTTTCGAGCACCATAAAATCATTGGGCTAGGTCACATGTTCGAGAAAATTCGATTAGGGGGTCATTTCTGGGTCATTGTGGGTCAAGATGTAAACAGCGGCTCAATTTACACTAAATTTTGCCTCCAATGGTTTTCGAGCACGAGAAGACTGTTGGGCTTGGTCACATGTTCGAGAAAATTCAATTAGTGGGTCATTTTGGTCATGGGTCATTATGAGTCCAGCTATTTTATCTTAAAAACGGTTCAGAGGATTTGAAATAAATTTAGCATCCTACAGGTTTAGGGAACAAGAAGACCATTAGGCTAGGTCACATGTTCGAGAAATTTTGATTAGTGGGTCATTTTGGTCATGGGTCATTATGGGTCAAGCTATTTTATCTTAAAAACGGCTCAGACTATTTACACTAAATTTTGCATCCTATGGTTTTCGGTCACGAGAAGACTGTTGTGCTAAGTCACATGTTCGAGAAAATTCAATTAGTGGGTCATTTTGGTCATGGGTCATGCTATTTGAACTCAAATTTAATTTTGACCGAGCATAGCTCGGTCTTCCCTGCTCGTATTAATAATATTACACGAAACTCTAGAAATTTAATCTTACTCATCATAGAGTAAGCTGAAATCTTTCCTTTAACTAAGCCAAGTAAATACAACTTTATCGCACAAGATGGATTTAAGAGAGGTTTCAACAAGCTGACTGTAAAATTCCCTTTGCTGCAACAACTCTTTTTCTCCCAGAAGAGGAAAAAAAACTATTGCTTGTTTAAATAAATAATAATAATAATGAGTAATAATAATTACGCTTTACTCAATATCTCAGGCAGAATTTTAATAGTAAAATAACAATATTTTCTTTTTTACACTCTTTTTATTTAACTCAACTTGGTTTTTGTATGTTAAATATGAAATTTTGTAATCGATTCTTCACTCACTTTCTAATAGGCTAGAATTATAAAAATTATATGCAGCATTTCAATATTTTTAGAACTTAATTATAAATTAATAATTTAATTTTAAATTATTTTCCAGTTTGCCCAATCTTGTACACAAGATTGGGTACCATTATCAATGAATCACCAAATATCCTTTATGATTACAATTGTATACGCGTTACTACAACAATGGATTTACTTATGCGCCAAACTACGCTCGCCCCCCCCCCCCCCCCAAAAAAAAAAGACCAAGTGGCTGTGAAATTGCAACAGCAAAATATTTTAAACACTAAAAATGAGAAAATAAAATACAAATAAAAAATAAAGAATGTAATATATTTTTTTAAAAATACGCTCTGATCAATTAATAGTTACATATTAATTAAATTATGATTATACGTTGAGAAACCAAATTAGAAATCTTAAGAAGATAGTTTAAATAGTGTTTTTTTCTTTTCTGTTGCCATATCTGAGAAAAAAATATTTTTAAATCAATTAATTAGCTTGCGCTTTTTACCAAGCATAAAAAAAAGCGGTGGATGATCCGTAATCGGGTTCTGTGCCCCCACCAAATTAACGTATCGGTAATGTTTTGGAAAAATTACGAAATTAAGGCGTAGAATTAGGCGAGATTTTTCAAATAAACATTGAATTCTTATAAAAGAGTGTATTAAAAAATATATATATATATTTTATTTTATATTTATTATCAGACAAAGATTCAATAAAAAAAGTCTCAAGACAAAGGTGCAGCGTATTGTGAATAGCCAAACTTACATGATAAGTGAAAGAAAACAATGAGTCATATTGCAATCACGAAAGGTAACCTCAATATGATGGATTTATACGATAAAAAATGGAAACGATAAAAAATTTGTATAACTAACTATACATCTTATAAGAGAGTAATTAGAAATATTTTATTTTGTTTGAAAATGTGCAAAATTATTAACTTAAATGATGATCAAGTGTCTTGAATAAATAATCGAACCTTTAATAATTTAGATACTCGTGTAAATTATAAAAAAATAATAATAATAATAATAAAATCGAGATAATATGAATTCCAAAATACATAGATAATTTATTTACAAACTCAAGATGAAATTATGTCACAATGTGTACAACGAAGACATGTGAATCTTTAACTAACCTGAAAACTGAGCTGTAAACCAGGCACATATATGGAAATTATTTTTAAATGCCTGAAACGTATTGTTTATTGTGACTATCTTATAAATTAAGATAAAATAATAATAATAATAATAAAATCGAGATAATATGAATTCTCGATAGAATTAGATATGAATAACTAATTGTAGTAATCATTAAAATTGAGCCATTAATTATGTACAAATATAAAGAGTTATAATTAAAATCCTGCAGAATCTGTTATTACCAAATCAGTTAAGAAGAAACTGGTGTTTTACGTAATCATAAAAAAGGGTAAGTATTTTAGGTTCGAATCATAAAATATTATTCCAAAAACACCACAACCTTTATAAAAAGAGCGTGCCCTCTTGTACGTGATCAAACTGTAAAAATAAGAGAATAGCATTTCCTTTTTATCAAGTACAAGACAAAGAAACAACAAATTGCTAATAATTGAATTTAGATTATAAATGAATGAACGCAATAATTCAAATTACCATCGTGCTGGATAATCTGAATTACATAATTTTTCACTAACGTTTCAACTAATACAACAGCAGCACGTGGATGATGGAAGAAATATAAAATTATGTTTAACAAAACACTAATAAGAAATACTTTGTTTGCAAATGACAAAAGAATTTATTTGAAAAATCACGATTGGCTGATTTTAGTGAACAATTAAGCCTTTATAACTTTTGTTTGTAATATAATTTAATTATTTATAATTAAATTATAATATTATACTATATTATTAATAAAATTATAATTTCAGAAATGATTATTATATAAAATTATTTAATTATAATTAAAACATATAAGTAACAATTGAATTTAAATTAAAAATATAAAAACATGAAAAAAATCATCTTTTGTACAAATTATTTTTGGAAGGAAAATTTCACTGATTTTTTTAATTTCTATACGTGTGAAAAAGTAATTGTTACAGATATCAAATTTCTGAAATTATTTACGTAAGTGAATAAAGATAATATGTATTATGAGGAAATTGGCATTAACCCTTTCAGGGGCAAAGTAATTATGTTTCTATAATGTTGAAATAATTGAAAGTCACCAGAATTTATGAACGAATTGATTTGAAAATAAATTATTTTCTTCACGTACATTATAAAAACAAAATTTATTTTTAAAAATGGGGTGATGTTTACGAATTAAAATTAAGTGGTATATATAATGTACCACCGCCTTTTAAATGGTAAAACGCGTAAAACGTTTGGTGCATTACTGATTGCGTGCATTTTTACCACAAATGTTTAATAACTTCGCCTTATTTAAGCGCGGAAAAATATTACAAAGCCTGCAATTAAACGAGGCGATTACAAAGTCTGTGGTTTAATTATTAAATAAAACATTTCTAATAAAAAGTAGTGGTTTCAGATTCCTTGGAAATTCTACGAAATGTACGCATCTTGAAACGGTATATTATGTAAACGAAATTTATTTTTTATTTTTTAAATATTTATAGGTAAGCAAAATAAAATTTTACCTTCCTATTATAAATATAGGTAAATGAGTAGGTAATAAATAGGTAAATATGATAATAGAATAGGTAAGTAGGTAAACGGGATAGAACAAGCTGTAATAAACAGGAGAAGATATAATAAAATGGGATAAGACACGTTAGGGGACCACAAGAAAATAGGCTGGTAAAAATGATAATAAGATAAATAGGTAGGTAATAAATAGGTAATAAATATGTAGGTAGTAAATAGATAAACATGGTAATAGAACAGGTAAATGGAATAGGATAAACTGTTATAAACAGGACAAGGTTTAATTAACAGGATGGGTAGGTAAACAGAATAATAGGTAAATTTTTTCTACTTTAAAACTCTTTACGAATATATTTGAACACACAAATGGAAGTATTTTATATCAAAGATATGTGGGACAAAAGTTTTGCTTCACATTTTTCTGAAAAATATTTTTTTTTTATAGGTGAAGGTGCTATGAAGTTACCTTTCATTTGGTAGTTAAAATACTAAGATTAGAATTATAATTGAAGATATGAGACATGATGTTTTAATATTTAATATTTCTGTATTTAATAATTTAAATATTAACTATAATAATTATTACTCATTCATTGTTGAGGAGTTTTTCTTGGAAAGTTTGATACCACCTGTTAAAAATTTAAGTAAAATTTATGCAAGTATTCTACATAATATGTTGCAATTCTGTCTTTGAAATTAAGAAATAAAAACATCAGAAATGCAATAAACAAAAATGCTTTTGGGTTATTTAATGTTAATAGTTTTGTATAGGAAAATTCAGATTTTAATGTCTAAATTATTTTCTTTCCTTTCTTCCCTTTTCTGGAATTGATTTCAAGCCTCCTAATAACAATTACTCTTCAAGCATTATTGAATAAAATGTATGTTACTTTTTACTGATATTGAAATATTTATATTTAGAAATATAGATTTAACATTTTCTATCTACATTTATTCACTATTACTGAAATGCTGGCATAACATTGATACTCAGCATAATATTGATATTGGAGTTATGAATGTTAGTGTAGTATTTGAGATTAAACATTAAAAATCATAAGTAAATATTACAAAATTATCTATTGCTATTCAAATATTTTGGAATTATTGGCGCTTCAAGTAAGGCACTTGGAAGTATTTACTGTGCAATCCCCAACGCATTTGTTTACAAATATTTGCACTAGAGAAATAATATTTATGAACTCATAAGCATTCTCCTGACAGGTTACTTGTTTTTTGAATCAATCTTTTCCCTCTCCCTAGAATTTTTTTTTCTTAGGTATGGAGAAGTAGAAAATCAGCAAATGTAAACCATACTTGATATTTCCCACATTCTGGACCACCCGCCATCATTTTTTTTCTCTCTCTTCAAATACGAGGGTATCAATATTTTAATATGAAAAATTTAATTATAATTGAATCTTTTATTAGTAAAACTAATAACTATAGTTGTCTTCTAAATGTTAATATACTGTACTTTTAAATAGGTAAACAGGATAATCCGGTAGGGAAATAGATAAACAGGATAAAACTAGGTAATAAACAGGGACAAAGAATAATAAACAGGATAAGAACAAACAGTCTGGATTTGTTAGGTATTTAATTTCCTAATGATTTTAATGAGCATTTTGAAAAGTATTTTTTTTTATTTAGATTTTATTTTCCATTATATCAAATATATATTCTGAACTAATCATCGCCTACTGTAATATTACATAAAACTATTTGCATGTCTCTCAAAAATTTAATTGCTGCCTAGAAATTACGAGCCGGGATATTCTAAGTATTTATAACACAGAAATATAACATCAAAAAAATTAATTAACATGGTTTTAATCCGAAGTTTAGTGCACTGAATACGCATTGTCATCAACAATGGCATTGTATAGAAAAGTTGAGCAAAATATCTTCGTTAGATATGCGATGTCAATTAGAAACATAAAAGAGAACATAGCTCCTGGCAGAGGAGAATCCAGTCCTCCATTTAGAGAGGGGGGGGGGGGGAGTAATGTCTCTCTACTTTTTTTGGGGGGGGGGAGGGGGGCGAATGGAGTGGTCACATGTCTTTATTCGCAAATTTTATATCTTAGATCCAAATCGGTCATTTTTTGACATATACACCCGAATTAATTTTCTTCCGAAAATGCATGAAATTTGCAGGTATATTCGTAAATATATAAAATTTGTATGTTTTATTCCGATACCAAGAAATCAGAGTTTTTTCTTTTTTTTTACGAAAAAAAAATTTTTTTTTTAATTAATTAAAAATATGTATATATGGATCGTAACCTATGAATTTTTTTTACGAAATTTTTTTTTTTTTTAATTAATTAAAAATATGTATATATGGATCGTAACCTATGAATTTTTTTTAAAGAAACCTATTTCTAGAAGCTTCAAATCCACGAAACTAAACTTACGGTTTATCCTGCTAATTACTTTTCGGGTTATCCTTCAAAGCTATCCTTATTGCAATCGGCTTTGCAACGATTACCAATAAATTTAAAATTCGGATTTCTAAACTTTAAACCTTCAGAATTCTTAAACTACTAGACCGAATGACTTCTCATTTGGTATCCTAAGGTAAAATTTACCAAAAAAGTCAAATATTACGACAAAATTAGATGTTCGTATTTAAAATTTCAGAGTTCAGTACAAGTTCAATATGAAGACGACCCCGTAAATTATATTTTTAAACATAAATTGAAAGAAGACATGATTTCCATTGCCGTTGTTTTCTGTGACAATTTTGAGGTTAAAATGTATGGGATAATCTCTCTCTCTCTTTCTTTTCTTCTCTCCTCTCTCTCTCCTCTCCCTTTCTCTCCTCTCTCACTCCTCTCCCTTTCTCTCCTCTCCCTTTCTCTTCTCTCTCCCCCCTTTCTCTTTTCTCTCTCTCTCCTCTCCCTTTCTCTCCTCTCCCTTTCTCTTCTCTCTCCCCCCCTTTCTCTTTTCTCTCTCTCTCCCTCACTCTCTCTCTCTTTTTTTTGACGATTGTACTTAATAAAACTTAAAATTTGTAAAAAGAGATAGCGATTTTTAAAAAAAATCCAGAGTATTTTTTAAAAATATTTTTAATTATTGATGTCAGAAAACAAAAAGATAATCAGATGAAATTATTTATAGTGAAATAAATTTAATAATTTTATTTTGAAAGAATAATAGTACGAAGGAGAAACATAAGAAAAAGAAAACATTTATTATAATTATCATCATCATTATCACCATCATTAATTATGTGCGGTTTAAATGCAGAAATTCTTCGACTAACTATGAAAATATAATTAGCCGTCATCAGAAAACGATATAGTTCAAATTATGCGTTTAAAATAAGACACTTCACGAGTGAAAAGATAAATTCCTCTCGCGTATTAAATTGTATACACATTATACAGTTATTCAACTTACAGCAATACATCGCAAGGGATCAATATGAAAAAATAATTTAACACTTAATATAAGCATCATAAATACATGGGCATACATTCGTGTATTCATTGTGCGCGAAAATGTGTGTGCAGGAGAAAAAAATACTACATAAAATTATTAACTTCGTTTTTAAATTTAAATGTATTCACTAATATCACAGAAATTAATTTTCAAAATCAAAATAACTTTTGTTTTATTAAAAAAGGGGGTACGTTATAACGACAAAAAAATATATGAAATATGAAACATTTAAAATATAAAACATGCAAATGAATTTCATTTGTTAATACTTTATTAGTGCAACGGAAGTTTGTCACATTAAATAAATTAGCACAGAAAATAAAATATTTAAACAGAATAATTTAAATATTTAAATAGAAAAGAATATTTAAATAGTAAAAATCGAAATCCTATGTCAGTACCATACTTATTGCCAATATATTCATACATTCATTAGCAATATCTGTGCACGTATTTATGCAGGTGTGTGTTAGAGAAAGGATGATTATTTGACAAAAATATTAACTACGTTTTTAAATTAAAACAAATAAAAATCATTATTATTACATAAATTTTTTTCAAAGTGAAAATTTGTTTTATTAAATAAACATATGGTAAAACGGTTAAAATAATTTTACATGAATTATTTGAAATATAAAAAATGCAAATGAATTGTTTTTGTCGAAATTTTGTTCACGTAACAAACATTTAAACATATTATTTCCTAAACCCCGCATCAGAAAAATTATACGAATATTTAAATTGTATAAATCAAAATTCAGTGTAAGTATTGTATTCATGACTAAATAACTTCTAAATAAAAGGAAACTCGTCATCATGGCAACATTGTAACAGAAACATAAATAGAGAGATCCACGTGTTTTTTTTTTCCACTCACCTGTAAGGCGATCATGGTCCTACCCGTCTCTTTCCCTTAGCACACACTCTCTCTGGCACACGAGAAACTGCTCCTCAGGTGCGTCAAACGAGAAAAAAACAACACAACATATCCCCCTTTGTTTCAAAGGTGGGAGGAGGGAGAGTAAGCGAGATCGTCTGCCTATTGATTCGTCTGTTTTTTATCATCCTGGGCGGGACTTGGGCAGGGGTGGCGTGAGAAAAAACTGGACGGAGTGTTTTTTTCATAGCAATTTTTTCTCTCGAAATTTTATTTCGTGATCTCTGCGAGGTGGTCAGCATGTATCGAGGCCCCGCCTTGGATTCGGGTTGGACAGAACGGGGTTTTTCCCACCCCCCGAGGTGATGTACACATGAATGAATACCTGACTAGTGCATTACATCTCTCTGTCTCACCCACACTTTTATTTTAGTTTCTTTCATTACCTTTCGCTTTTCTTTGTCTGTTTTTTTTTTAACATGCTCGTGCAAGCTGATTCAGGCTGAAGAATTTATTGTTTCCGGCGCTAGACTTCTTTGAATTCCGATATGTTATAAGTTGTGGGTGTAGAATTCCCCTGAACTGAAGCCTCGATTTACATAATTCTAACTTATTTTGAATGAAGTATCGGTTTGGAAAGAGTTGACAATTGACATGAAATCTTTAACCTTTTAGTGACGGGCGTTTTGTATATCACATTGAATAGCGAGTGCCACTATTTCAGAATAGTAATTTTTGCCTTATTCTATCGACAAAATTCTGCACTTAGAAGCGGAGATTACTTTTCATAAATAGTGGTACTCAAAAATAAGGACCGTACCCTATATGGCTTGTATGCGTGCTGCTTATTCCGAAGGGGTTAATTGATATTAAACGAACTGATAACTTTTAAATATACTATTTCTTTTAACCCCATTAATGGATAAATGAATCCATTAAAATTTAACTCTTAATAAATAAATTCAGTTCCATGCTATCACTAGACTTAAATATTTTCCTTACGTAATAACAGAAGTCTTCTATTAAATAAGATGAAGAATTACTCATTAAAAATTGTGGTATCTAACCCTAAATATGTGTATAAAAAAATACTTTCAAAAGGAAAATCCGTGCAGTGTAAGGGTTAAAATAGGTCCAAATAATCCGAAAGAGCTTGGCATCCATCTTAATTACATACGTTACATAATCAACTCATTACATTATGCAATGATTTCACACATTACATTATATAACGGAGACTTTGAAACCGAAATGTAGCCATGTAAATACAACTTGACCTTAGGAAAGATATTTAGGAGAGTTTTCAACAATGTACAACTTGACCGTATAGGAAAGAGATTTAGGAGAGTTTTCAACAATGTACAACTTGATCGTAAGAAAGAAATTTAGGAGAGTTTTCAACAATGTAACTGTAAAACGTTCTTTACTGCAACAATTCCCTTTATCCGAAAGGAAAAGATACTAATGCCACAGAGGAAGATAGACTATCTTCCTCCGTGCTATGCTTTATGGGCTACGGCAGAGGGAGTATGGAGATGCTTATGTTTGAATATTACTTTTTCCGAAAAGTTTTCGGAATCTTATTTAATCATAAAAATCTGCGATTAAATAAAGCGAAGATTACTTTTCGGAAATAGTGATATTCAAAAGAAAGCAACTCTGCGCCCTGTAACCCATGATGCATTAGTATAATCTCTTTTAGGAGAAAGGGAATTGTTGCAGTAAAGAACGTTTTACAGTTAACTTGTTGACTACTCTCCCAAATTTTCTTGCGAGATTTTCAATCCGATCGTGATTAGTTTTTTTTTTAAAATCTTTTTTCAAACTAAGACAATTTATAAACATATGAACATAAAAAGCAATACATAAATGCAACAAACAAGAAATATTAATTTTTTAAAAATAAACGTCTACCGGCATTTTTTTTTTTTTTTTTTTGAAATGTTCAAACAATTTTCTCTTTTATTTAATCAGGACATTATTATCAGGACATCAGCCTCCATTTAAGACGGGTTTTAGGGGCGTTCGTAATTATATAAATACGTAGCACCTATTGTTGTCGTCTGGTCCGTCCGTCCGCATATAACAACGCAAAAACTACCCAACCGAATGGTTTGAAATTTAAGATATATTATCTTTGCAGAATTCTGTCGAGACATTTCAAATTTTATGAAAATCGAATCAAAACTTTAAAAAATATTAATAAAAACATTTATTAAGAAATTTGATTTTTTTTTTTTTTTTTTTTTAAATCTGTGCTTTCTTGTTATCGGAGCTTCCGAGGTTTAATCGTCAAGCGACCGATATATTTATATTTTATTACAGAAATTAATCTGCAGACGATATAATTCATTTCACGGAAGTAAAAATCATAAAGATCTGAATATTTATATAACTAGCTATAGTACGAACGCACCTCATTTGTCACGTTTGACGAACAATTTCCAATTTGTTTAATTCGTGGACGTAGAAAAAATTAAAAAAAAATTTCGTGTAAAGAGTTTCTTTTCTTTTCTTTTTTTTTTTTTAATAAGTGTTTAATCATTTGAAAAAACAAATTTCACTAATTTTCTTTTTCGAAATCATCGGAGATAAAGAAAATTCAGTTCATCAAATTTCAAAATCGAGGAAAGGAAAATCTCCCTCCCCCTTTTCCACTTGAATATTCCTTGCATAAGCCTTTGTCAACCTTGAATAGCCCGTTCAATGCCCCCAATGAATAAGCTCCATGTATTGATCGTAAAAATAATCTATACTAATAAAAGAAAGATGTGTCTGTCTATCTGTGACTGTGTGTCAGTCCAGGATGGCTAAGAAAATCTGCTGCACGTAGAGGCTTGAAAATTTGGATGGGGATAGTCCAAAGCAGGTACCGACCCGAGTCACAAACTTTTCATTTTATGTAAATTAACGGTGATAGTAATTAAAAACCATAATAAACATTACAAAATAGAGTGGCAGTCTGGCCAAAAAAAAAAAAAAAAAAAAAAAAATGTAAAGGTTTTTGTTTTTTGTTAGCAGAGAAGATACGATGGACGAAAACAGCTCCTTTTTTCCGCATTTTTCGAAGCCCACATTGGATTAACTATTAAAAATACGAAAGAAAAAAAGATATAAAACCATATATACATATACTTTTCCTTTATAATGGTGCAATTCGTTAAAAAAATATTGATATTTACCATTTTAAAAAAAATATTTATATATTTTTTTCCTTATTGTTAAGAATCCTCATCGGCTTAACTGTTAGAAATACGAAAACAACTATATCTACGTACCTTTTCTTCTTTAACGGTGCAATCCTAAATAATATTAATATTAAAGCTTTCAAAAATATAATTTTCCAAACAACGTTTTGGGTTTTTCGTTTTTTCAGCAATTTTTAAAAATCTGCACTAGTTCTGGAAATTCAAATATAATAATAATAATAATAATAATAATAATAAATAAATAAATACAAAACATATATCTACGTTCATTTTCTTTTCAAACGGTGTAATATTTTTTAAATAATAATAAAAAAAATCGTTTCCGAAAGTCACTTTCACGATTTTTTTTCCTGTCTGAAATGCAACCCCCCACCTCCCACCACCCCAAAAAAAACATTTAATTAGCTCTTACACCTTCCTTTCAAATGACGTCTTTGATTTTTTTTATTTATTTTTTTTAAATATTAATTTTAACCCTTTTAAAAAATTCTTTCTGTAACTCACTTCGCGATTTCGACATATTTTCTTTTTTCTCGGTGGAAAGAAACTTTTTCTCAGGATACAATTCGAGTGTTCTGAGGTTAAAGCAAAGTTACAAAACAAAGTAAGGTTTAAAAAAGTAACAAGGCAGCTGGGGAGGTTACTTTGTTTGGAAAGATTTTCATTAAAAATATAAAATCATACAAATTCTTCGTTACGCTACCAAAGGTAATGGAAGCCCCCAAGATTAGGTTCGTTTGGAAAGATTTCCGTTTAAAAATATAAATTCATTCAACGCTGATTTTAGGTAAATTTAAGGTTATTATCACGGCTCGGGCTACGCCAAAATTTTGTTTAAAAATATTAAGTTAAAACAGACCGGAGCATGCACGGTGTACGCTGCCAAAGTTTGTGGGTCCCCTAACTAAGTTTGCTTAAAAATATAAAATCTTACAAATTCAAGTGTGTACACTGCAAAAGGCAAGTAGTGCCTTCAACTTTAGGTTGGTTTGGAAAGATTTATGTTTAAAAATATAAAATAAAAACAGACCCGTGAATTGAAAACAATAAGGATTTTAACTCATAATTATTGTGCCGAATCAAAAATTTCTTCGAGAACAATCGCAATACGATAGAAAACTTAATTTTATAATCCAATTTTTAATAATCACTTAACCTAGCACTATATTGGGAATTTCGTGCAGTATCATGTTACTACTGAAGTATACTTATCTTTTAAAATATAGAGTGTTTTATAAAGGATTCCTCAATTTTAAAATTTTAGTACACAGTACCCCAAAACTACTAGGGCTTTTTAGCTCACAGGCTATCAAAGCCTGAGAGCTTATGTGCCCGCTGGTTCTGTACGTACGTACGTATGTATGTATGTATGTACGTAACGCGATAACTCTTGATAGAACTAACCGTTTTACTTTAAATTTTGTTTATAGGTTCCTTGTGATAAGGCGCTTCCCTGATTAGTTTTGGAGGTTCATTGGTTAAGCATAAAGGGGGGAAATGGGGGGCTAACCCCCCATAATTTAGATAAATAGGTTTTTCATGCAGAATTATCCCATTTTCTTCAAATTTTGTATATAGGTTCATTTTGATAATGCGCTTCTGTCAATAGTTTTGGGGGTTCATTGGTTAAGTGTGAAGGGGGAAAGGGGGGATAACCCCCCCCCCCCTAATTTAGATAAATGAGTTTTTATGCAGAATTATTCGATTTTCTTCAAATTTTGTATATAGGTTCATTGTGATAATGCGCTTCTCTGAAGAGTTTTGGGGGTTCATTGGTTAAGTATAAAGGGGTAAAGGGGGGGCTAATCCCCCCTTAATTTAGATAAATGGGTTTTTCATGCAGAATTATCCGATTTTCTTCAACATACAGGTTAATGGTGAACAACATACAGGTTCTGCATACAGGTTAATGGTGATAAAGCGTTTTCCTGATTGGTTTTGGGGATTCATTGTTTAAGTATAAAGGGGGTAACGGAGGGCTGCCCCCTCCTTAATTTAGATAACTGCGATTTTCATGCAGAATTATGCGATTTTCTTAAAATTTTGTATATAGGTTCATTGTGATAAGGCGCTTTCCTGATTAGTTTAGGACGTTCTTTAGTTAAGTATGAAGAGGGTAAAGGGATTTATCCTCCCCCTTAATTTAGATGAATGTGTTTTTCATGGAGAATTATCCGATTTTCTTCAAATTTTGTATATAGGCTCATTGTGGTAAGGAGCTTCCCTGGTTAGTCTTGGGGTTCATTGGTTAAGTATAAAGGGGGATACGGGGGTGTAATCCCCCTTAATTTAGATAAATGGGTTTTTCATGCAGAATTATCCGATTTGCTTCGAATTTAGTATATATGTTCATTGTAATAAAGGGCTTCCCTGATTAGGTTTGGGGGTTCAATTGTTAACTATAAGGGGGTGGGGGAACGGGGGGATGATCCCCCCTTAATATATTGTCGATTTCTTTATTTTTCGAGGGGCTTATTTCAAATTCTTTGAAATAAGTGTATAATATACAATTAGTGTGAATAGCCTGTGAGCTCAATGCCCTCAGTTTAACTGGGCAGTTTTATTTTTTATTTTTTATTATCTCAATTTACTGATCTGACACGTGTGTACATGTGGCATATATGTAATATGTAAAAAATTACAGTTCAAAAGTTTTTTTTTTTTTTTTTTTTTTTTTTTTTTTTTTTAACAAATGAAAATTTTAAATAGTTTTTTTTTTTTTTATCCACATTCATTTTTTCTTCATTTACATGTTTTAATTTTTCTTTATTTTAAATAAAATTATACGAGTAAGCATCAGATTTAATCGTTTTTCATTATATATGACAATAAAGAATTTACATTAAATCTACAGGGTGATTTTTTTTTAAAGTTGTGAAAGTAAAACACTATAACAAAAGAACCACTGATCCAAATGACCTAAAATTTCACCAGTATGCTCCCAAAGCAATGGGAATTTTTTTGGTATGGTTAAAAAAACTTAAAATCGCACCGACAGATGGCGCTGTAAAGTAGCAGAAACAAAGAATATCGTCTGTGGGAGGAAAACAGTGGAAGGTACTTTGAGAAACCATCTTCCGTAGACCCTCTGTCGTCATTGAACCTTTCTTAAATTCTTAAGTGTCCTAAATCTTCTAAGAGCAGTTGCTGCGCTGTCATTATTCTGATAATACAGTTTCATTAACAACTCACGGTCCGTCAATGGCGCAGTCATTGCGAGGATTTTCGTAGAATAATGAACACGAGACGTGCGTCTGCGTACTTCACGTTTTAGACGCCAATGTGCGTGTGCCGGCGCAAGTTTGTCTCCCGACTTTACTGCATGTACAGCGCCATCTGTCGGTGCGATTTTAAGTTTTTTCAACCACACCTAAAAAATTCCCATTGCTTCGGGAGCATACTGGTGAAATTTTAGGTCATTTGGATCAGTGGTTCTTTTGTTATAGGTTTTACTTTCAAAACTTAAAAAAAAAATCACCCTATATATTAGATGTTTGTAAAAATCCATACAGAGTCTCTGTAAAAGTTTTTAATAAATTAGATTTAAAAAAAAAAAAAAAAAAAAAAAATCAGTAAAACGATAGTACAGTTTTAAGAAATTCAAAATTTTATTATTTTTTAAATGATTGGTTTAAAAAGATTTTATTTTCCAAAATGTACTTTTAGTGAAATATTAAAATGCAATGCAGTAAAAAATGTTATCATAGTTCTTAAAATAAAAAAGAAATACTCAAAAGCTGTCCGCTTAGTGATTCATTAAGTACAAAGAACATATAAACACTATCAATAACATGTCACTATTATCATTATTACGTAATTCAAAAAATAGCTCCAATTTTTGTAACTAGTTCAATTTTTTGTCAATAAATGGCGTTTGGCATAAAATAGCAAACTATTTCTAAAATATTTGCGTGATTATATTTGTAGCATTAAAATCTTACTCACAGCTCGTCAGCTTCTTTAAAAAATTTAACATATAATGTAACATATAACATATAATATAACATATAATTATAACCTATTAAATTAAGCATAGATTTAAAAAAATATTTTGTCGATGAAAATAGAAAGAGACCTTCGTTAAGAAGAGTACACATAATAAAGAAGTTAAAAATATTAATATCTTTATGCGATATTTAAAATAAGAATGCATTCTAAACCCATAGATTTAACATATAAAATATTACTCTCTTAAAACGAAAGAGTGGATTTCGCTTCTCAGAAAAGAGCTCTAATTTATTGGATCGTGAATGAGTTGATTTTTAAATGTTTCACTCATCTTGATTTGAATTTTTATTTTTCTAATGCACTCCAGAAGAGCGAATACTAAGCAACTCATCTCGATAAAAAAGCAATCATTGGCGGGCGGAAATCGAAATGCCAGTATGGCTGACGCAGCTGACGTGACCTTCCACTGCCCCCTCTACAATGCATATCCGCTGAGCAGACGACAGGCATGTGGTGTGTGTAGTTTACGCGGCTAACAGCACGTTGTTGACAATTTTAAAGAAGGAATACTTGAAAAGGTAAGAATTTCTGCTGTTTTAAATACTCTAATTATGCTTTTTATAATGATTCTGTTTTATATTCATTGTTATTTTATATATGGCGTGATATTTTTCAGTTTATATCAATATTTTTATTAAATATGTCTTAACCCTAACATTTAGGACTATTTATACGAGCGAACATTTAGAGATCTTTTAAGTTGGAAGGATAAATATTAAAAAATACTCTAAAATATAATGAAATAAATCCTTTGCCTCTCCTTTATGTTTTTTTTTAAATGTTGTTTCAATAAATATGATTTATATAATTAGCATTTAGTAGAAATTTAAACTTTTAAAGAAAATATCTTGGCGGTACTGTACGTTCATTTATATAGTATATATTTTTAGCGATGTTTCAGAACTCTAACTTTTATAATACTATAAATTGAAAATTGACTTGTCTGACTTTAAAAATATTGTTTTAAAGTAAACAAATTATATTTCTTATTTTATTCTCAGTCTGAAGAAATATTTCCTGGATGTTTCTATTGACCTGCCTTGCTTTTCGAAAGTGCATACATAAATTTCAGTCATTTTATGTTGCTGAGAGTTGGATTATTTGAAATGTATCTAGAACATATAAGAAAGGTTTTAGTATATCTATTTCATGTTAATGAAAAGTTTTGAAAAGTAGCTTTATTAGTATACACGCTGTTTTTCTAATATTTTAAAATATACTTGATTTATGAAACTGTATAAATCCCATATTTTTTATCATATGTTGTTAAAAATAAGGTAAATATCTACATTCCCGGATATTCACGGTGTGAATATTCCTAAATAGTATTAGGATTAAAACATATTTAATGATAATATTGATATAAACTGAAAAATATCATGCAATGTATCGAATAATATTGCATAGAAAACATAATCATTATAACAAAATAAAATAAAAAAGATAAAAATATTTAAATCAGCAGAAATTCTTATCTTTTCAAATATTCCTTTTAAAATTCTCTTTTTGGGTCGGGAGGGGGGTATATATTTCAAGCAGCTCAGAAACAATAACAACAACAAAAAAATGATACTTTTCACTTCATTGTTGAATATATACATATATGTAAACATAAATACGTATACATTCAATATGCAAATTACTTTTTTTTTTTTCTAAAATAATAATCTACCTGTTCATGAAATTTATTATTTTACAATAAAATATTGCATTTTACCATGAATTTTAATTCCCCTTCCCCTCCTCAAGTATGAGTTAGTTATAAATCACTCAAGTGCTACTGGATTTAACCTTCATTGATTTGATTTCGCTCAAGTATGAGTAAAATAGAGATCACTCAATCATGAATGGCTTAAAAACAACTCGTTCACTCGAGTTGTTTCAACTCTTCATGAGAAGCTCACTTTCAAATCCTGAGATGAGTGGATTTCGGCTCAACTTGAGTTATTTTGGCTCTTTCGTTTTAAGAGAGTAAATTCAGCATATATTTTTAATAAATTTTGTCAATGGAAAAAGAAGAGTACACAGAATAAATATATGAATATCTCTATGAAATATATTAAAATAAGAATGCATTTCACGCGCATAGATTTAACATTACCAAGAGGAATTTGAGATCCCATTGATCAACGCCTTTTTGTGACTATGTTGATATCTTCCCAAAAAATATTCGGCTGATTTTTTTTCTTTTAAGATACTATGAATAGACCCAAACATAATCCTGGTAACTTAGTAACCGGAAAACTAAATAATATTTTTATTTATGCAAAATAAATTTTTATTCAGCTTTCCTATAAAAGTTTTCTAAATATTAATTGAATCTTCCAACCTGTAAGATCGTAATTTTATTTTTAGCAATTTATGTATAAACTCCCAGTACATTTTCTTTTATAACCACCGCAATTTAAGAAAAAGTTCATAAATTATTATTTTTTTAAGCTGATTTGTTTCAAGGAATTAAAATATAGTGCCAAAAGTAGGTGTTTCCATTTGAAAAAAGAAAGATACATTTTTTTATGTAGATAGCTCTTAAACCCTAATATTTGAATAACATTAAACAATGGATGCTACTAGCAATCGGTGGGTACCAGTAAAAATTTTTCATGATGACTTGCAGCAGAAGTATAGTGGAAGGGAGTATTTTTTTCCGACGACCGTACATTATTCGAGGGGTAAAGTTTTTAGAAAGTAATACAAGAAATAATTCCTTACCAAGAATATGTTTTATATTGCTTCTCAAAATACTCTCCTGTAGGATCTATACATTTTTGCGTTCGAATAAACCAATCATCAAAAATTTTATGCCACTCTGAAAATAGCATAGCAGAAACATGCAATTTGGCATTTGTAAGTTGCAACGGCTTCTTCCGAGTTGTTAAAACGTTGACCATGCATTTAATTTTTTATGAACGAAAATAAAAAGTAATCATTAGGTGCTAAGTCCGGTGAATACGGGCGAATTTTTTCACGATTCAAACAATCCCTAGTTAGCGAAGTAGTGTATGGGCTGGCGTTGTCCTGGTGCAGAATGATGCGACGTTTTGAATTTTTTTTCTTAGTTCTGTAACGACTTTCGGCAAAAAAAATGTGGTATACCAAGGAGCATTGACAGTTTTACGATCGTCTATAGGAACAGTTGCAATATAGCCAGATTTTCCTAAAAACGCATAAATCTCTTTTTTGGAAGCACTCCTTGCACGAACAACTTTTGTTGGTCTAGGATCATCTGGAAACACCAAAACAGTCGATTGTTGTTTTGTTTCGGGTTCATAGGAATAAATGCAGGTTTCGTTACACGTTACGATGTCGCACCGGAGTTGAATTTATTTTGATTTTATTGGCTCCATTTCACACAAGCGTCCTTTTCAGCTTGAGATAAATGGTGGAGGATCCATCGAGAACACACCTTTTTCACTTTTAAATGATCACGTAAAGTTGAATGCACGAGGGACCTTGAAATATGAGTATGATTACTCCTTTGTATAACTATGTATATTGCATACTCCTTGTATGAGTACTCCTTGTATATTGAATTGCTTCTATTTCATCATATGTCACATGACGATCAGAAGCGATTAGTTTTTTCACAGCATCAATGTTTTTGGGTGTCACAGCATTTCTTGGTAGAACCTCCCGAACATTGAGATTCTTACGACCATGGGAGAATTCTTTAAATCAGTTGTAAATCGTTACCTTAGATGGTGTTTCGTTACCAAACGTCGATTTAATTCTATCACTACAGTATGTTTCTGTGTCAAACCTTATGTCAACAGTCATAAAAAATCATGGCTGAAGACCCTTCGACATAACTCCATAATTATTCAGCACTTCTCATTTTCGAAAAATCACAGTATATTATATAATAGAAATATAATAGAATTTCACAGCTTCTGATGTTCTGTAAAAACAGTCATTCACGTAACTGTTCCAATTTGGATAAGAAATCTTATGTGCTGAAAGCAGCTGTTTTTTCGTTGTCAGATTCTGAAAACTTAAGTACTGACCTTCGTACTACATAAAAAATTGATATATAATGAACTTTATTGCTTTTTTCTTACGCTTTCTCGAATTTAATTATAACGTATTAATCCAGAAGTCAATATAATAAAACCTTGATAACGGAATAGACTGTATATGCCGTTACTTAGCAAACTGTTTATGCTGCGTTTCGACCCCCAAGACCTATATATTTCTATATATTTTTACCTCTGAACAATGGTCACCTCCGAATAGTGGACAAAGTCTGCACTACCGGTGTGTCCGTTTTTCAGAGGTTTTATTGTATTTTGTAGCCAAGAATAAGGAAATAGAATTAATGTATAATTATCTCTTGATCCGTTTTCTATATCTGTAAGCATACAATTTTATACATGCAACAAGGTCAAATAATAGTGAAAGTGAAAATAAAAAGCACATATCCACACGCAAAGAAAAAGTACCATAATGTATAAACAAAACATAAAGTGAAAATGAACATATAATCTAAAAATAGATAGAAAGAATGATAAAGGATGAGAAAGAATAAACGAAAATTGATCAGAGGAACGTAACAAAAAAACAGCTTGACCTACTTAACTGCTTTTTTCTAAAGCTTTTATAAGGAATGTTAAAAAAAATGAAAGATGTTCGGATGAAGATAAGAATAAGGGAGAGCCAAAAGTTTTATTGATTATCTCCTATTCCTGTTAACGTCTTCCGTTCGGGCCAAATTTATTATTTTCCTAAATATGCAAAATAGTAGACTAAGCTATATATGGTGATCTCAAATTCATGGTGCAAACTTTAAGAGTTGGTACAGGACACTGTAACAACAATCATTTATTGTATAGGAAACCGGGGTCAGAAATTCATTTATTTACTCAAAATTACAGGGCGTCTCACTCCAATCCGAAGTCGCGTTTTTGCTCATACTTTTAACAGTTGTGAAAATACTTTAAGAAAATCCTTACGATATTCTTACAATTCATACACAGATGAGTCTGTTGCGAATTTTGTTAAAATATCTTCACTACTGTTAAAGTTATGAACAAAAACGTGACTTAGGATTGGAGTGAGACGCCCTATAATTTTGACTAAATAAATGGATTTTTTACTGTGGTGTCCTATACAATAAATGAGTGTAACAATGTCCTGTACCAAGTCTTAAAGTTTGTATCATGAATTCGGGATCACCCGTATACTAAAATAACATTAACAAAATTTTATGTTATGCAGTGCTTGGCAAATAGCTTTTTTTTGGTTTCGTACTATCTAACGCAACGATGACTTACGTACCCAGAAATTAAGCATTTTTAAATTTTAGTAAGAAGTAAACTGTGACAGCTACTGAAGCTATTTTTTCAGAAGACTCATTTGTGAAGTCGGGAATTTCTTTACAATGCATCCTTGTTTTATTTCCAAAAATCAGCAAGAGATGGCGTGGCGATACCTGAAATTGTTAGAACGTCCAGACTAACATATGAAGATGAACCAAAATTAACTCAGCTTTTACGCATAGTTTATATTTTTCTTGACGTTTCATTATTTTAATTCACTTGAGAAGAATAAATTGCATTATTCTTTTCAAAATTATCAGAGAAGAAGAAAAATTAGTTTATTTAATTTTAAAATTCAGGCCTTCTTTTCTTGCCCTTGCTACTATTCCTACCCTTCGTATCCTTGCCTCACAACTGCGCATGCGCGGTAGTGTATTACTGCTTATTTTACTGTTTATTACTGTTAATTTTACGGTATAACTGGCAGCTGAGATACCAGTATTATACTGTAAAATCAACCTTTTTTTTTTTTTTTTTTTTTTTTTGCAGTGTACCTTTTGTCACATTTTCTAATTACATAATGAAATGCCGTTCAGTTTAAAATATGTAACATCACTACAAAGAATTTCAGTCAAAATAATAGTATCACATTACAACTAGTTTGGACGGCTGTATATAAGAAATTATAGATGGTGATATATGCATCTCACATGTATAATACAATTTAGTGAAAATACATATTGTCATTGACAACGCACTTTAACTTCTTAAAGGACGCTGGGGTATTATATATTCCATTTAATTTTAATCTCCAAATGCCACAATGGCACTATATTTTAAAAAATAAATGTGTTCGTAAATCCTGGTGTAATTGAATCCTTTCAACATTTGAGTAACAGAAGTATTTTACTCCTGAGAGGTTTAAAAATGTTTTCGCCCCAAAGACAATAATTTGTCGTTGTACTTTTCCAAGATTTAACAATAAAATCCTAGGTGAGTGTATTTATAAACAAAAGATTTTTAACTAAATCAGAAAAACACTTTACGTTTTCCTTCGAAGTAATGACTGTAGTTTGCATTGAACTTTTGCCAATGACTGTAATGTTTCATAAAACTGCGGACTTTCGGTATATCATGGCGAGGTCTCGATGATTTGAACTGGATCCAGGGCCCGCTTAAGACTTAGAAGTATAATGGGAAGCCTGACGTCCCACAGGGGGGGGGGGAGCCTTTTTATTCGGGCAATTATGCTTCAACAATTTGAAATTTTACCACCAAAATTTTGAGTAAGCAACACTTTTAATATTAAACTAAAACTAACTATCTATATACACATAAAAAAATACTTTACTATATATATAATTATACATAACAAATTAATTTTGTAAAGGAATTTACAAATATGGAACAGGTGCGAATTTTTGAACTTCAAAATATATTAGCGCTAAGAACAATGCAGGGTCAACCAATACTTGACGTAAATTTATGCTTGGCTGCAACACAATTTTGCTTCTATTTTATAAACAGAAATTTGGTATCACCTGAATGCTAATTACTTTCCCCTTTATTTAAATAACCTATTCTCCATACTTTATATCATTTCTCCATTCTTTATTAATATAAACAAAATATAATTACACAGATTAAATTTTCTGCTATTTTTAGAACATTTGAATTTAAAATGTAAAACAAAGATGAAAATAAGTTGCATTTTATCACTGTTTTTATACCATTTATTATATCACAGAAAAAAATATAGAGTATAAATGTGTCAGTAATAGTCTAAGGGAAAATTTAGTAGCTATAATTAAAAAAATAAAATTCATTTTTTACCCTGACTGAAATTCTTTTTCCTAAAAATTAGTTTTGAAAAGTAAATTTGGGGGCCCCTTTGTATTTCAGTGGGTAAGATCGGGCTTCACGGGCCTATTCGGTAAACAGGCCCTGACTGGGTCCGAAAATAGCTCTCATTTTAAGGTTCTTTTCTGATGCGGAAAAAGAAGAAATCTTGTGGAGTGGCACATTCGTGTGACACAACTCCTTTGCCTGGATCTATGAATAAATAGGAATTGACATATGCTCAAAACATCGAAACATCATGCGTAACCGGTTCCACAGGGGCTGATTACCGCGGGGGCAAACTTTCACCAGAAATTTTTAAACAGAAAAGTTCTCTTTATTTAAATTTCTTATTTAAACAGAATTTCTGACATCATTAAGGCAAAAATTTCTATTCATTTTTACAAATGGAAATCTGCTCCTGTGGTAGTCAGCTTTGCGGTTCCGCCATATTGTGACTACATAAACAATCCTCCTGTCAATGCTGGGGAAAGCGATTATAATACCACCGGGAAAAACTTCCACCTGTAAAAACGAACAGATTTTTTTGTTTTATTTATGACAGAAATTTTGCATGTATAAGGTGAAAATTTCTATTTAAATTTACTGGTGGAAGTTTGTCCCGTCGGTAATCAAGCCATGTTTGATCCGAAGGAAACAGACAACAGTCGCCATCTTGTGACAACATCCTCAGTCACTTATTTCGAAACTGGGTAGACACTACACTATATGTCTCTCCTGTTTATTCATAGCTAGGGATCCTACATTAGAGAGAGATTGGACATTGACGAAAAGTCTGCCATATTAGTTACAACGCAGATGGAACGCCGTAGAACGCAATGCATTTTCATCCGCGTTCAACACTTTTTATTCTATTAAAATCACCAGAAATTCATTTCATATGCCTTCACAGAGGCATTCAGAACATAAACATAAGCACAATTCCTTTTTAATGAATAAGAATTCTCAGAAAATGCTTTTTTTTTTATTCGGCTGAATTGCAGGGTTAACATTTTGGAAAGTTTCGGAGAAAATTTATTAGAGGGAACTCTTTTAATTTTATAAGGTTAAAGATATATAATTTAACACACACACAAAAAAAAAAAAAAAAAAAAATTACTGAAATATTTAGAAAAGTATAAATTTTTGAAACATATTCCTAATATACCTTCTTTATTAATGTATTTACATTAATAAATTTAGATAGTTTTAAAGAAACTAATTGGTTGTATGAAATGAAAAAGCTTCAATTCTCTAGAATAATACACTTTATAATACTAAGTATATCTAAATATGCAAAAAAAAGAAGAAAAAAAAAAAACCGAGAAACTGAATAAAAAAATTTACGCACATATGCTTAGTAATGTTTATTTATATAGAGGTTTATATATTGTGAATTTATATAATTTTGCAATTGCCAGAGTCTGTGCTTTTTTATTTTTATTATTTTTTTTTTTAATAAGGAAAATTGAAATGTTTATGTCTTGTGCCCTCAAATTCCGCGGATATTTAAAAAAGAAAATATTAAAAAATTAACAGTTTAACAATTTATTCTATTATTCCTTATAATTTATAAACAATTTCATAATTTAAAAAGAGTGCACTATATACAATTTTATTCTGTATTACGTTCTTCAAATAAATGTTTCAAAATGTAAACAAAAATTCATCGCCAACAGCATTTGCCAATTGCCGCCAAATGTGAAACTTCGAAACTCCAAATGATTTACAGGTTTTGCTCACTCACTACAAAAAGATTTAAATCAAAATCAGTTTTAAAATGTAAAACAAGAGACGCAGAAACGAATTGCTTTGTTTGTGTTACTCATTTCGATAGTTATTATTTAATGAAGCTGTTTAAAGTTGACCGAATACACAACAATTGAACTCTGACAATTTGAAATATGTTACAAAATAAATAAACATTACTATACATTAAAAAGTAACTATATACAATAAAAAAAAAAACTTACCTATTAATAGTGTAGTTCATCTTGATACAATATTTAAAACGTTGAATCTTTAAAATCCAAATTTTCTTCAGAAAGCAATACCAGCGTATACATACGACGTAACTAAAATGGCGGATTTGTCAAATCTGCCAGTGACGCAATGTCCAATCTCTCTATATTCAGGATCACTATTCATAGCTCCATGCTCCTCTCTAAGCCCTATTTCTTTTCAGTACGAAATCGAATGTGGCTGGGCAAATTCAAAATCATGTGATAAGTGTTCTGACAAGTGTTAAAAAACGGCTTTTTCCTGAAATTTTCTTGAATTGCACAGGCATTGTGAAAAGTGCATTGCAAATTACTTCAAAGGAGTATAAAGAGTTTTTTCTGATATGGGTGAGATTCGTTTGTTTATGAATACATTCATCATCCACCGAACTTTTTTGTTATACCTTGAAATATATCCCAGTTTAATAGTTAATGCAAAGTCTGGTGCATGTGAATAATTTTATTTTTTTTCCAGGCATATATGCAATATTTTAGCTGCTTGATTTATTTTTAAAAAATCCCCATGAAAATATGTGTATGTGTAGTTTTATACTCATATAAAACTACAGTAGGTTATATGTGTAGTTTTATACTCATATAAAACTTCAGTAGGTTATATGTGTAGTTTTATACTCATATAAATATGTGGATAAGTTGAAATTGCACAATGTCATTCAGATTCATTTCCTATAATATTCTACAATAAACAAGTAGTATGTCCATAATGCGTCCATAATGTATCGCACACAGCGCATAGCAGTGTCGGAAACTACAATGCACTGTGGCGACTAAACTTAATAAGATTTTGTTGATGAGCTAGACACTACGTATTAAAAATGTTTTCTATGCGAAAATCTTTTTAAAGTTACTTTTTGTTAGGCTATTATTGTTGTTTTCACTTGTAAGTCGAACGTTCAAATTTCATACTAATACACTGGCGGAAAAATAAAATAAAGTAACAGTTATAAAAACTCATACAACTTGGATGATTTTGCAGCTAAGAACATGACACTTGCACAATATCCTTATTTTGTCATGCCTGTCATAGCTTCAAAACGCAGAATGTCCTATTTCTCCCAAAAATAAATTTAAATAAGAATTTTGGAAATCTGATATAAAGTGAGGGGAAAATTTATTACTGTATTTTTATGTTACTTTTTACAACATATTTAGATATATGTAGAAAAGATTATAAGATGTCTGGACACCGCTGACTGAAATATAAGCTCTACAGCTATCAAGCTTACTGTTATAACTGCTCAATAGGAAACTTCTGAAAATAGGAAATTTGATTTGGTCCCTAGCGATTCCGCTTTCACAGATTTTACTGTATAGTACTATTGTGCTTATTTAGTACAGTAAAACCTATCAAAATAAAAAGGCAAATAACAAAAGAAGATTCCGTTTTAGACAGATTTTCGTCTTAAAGGATATAATTGTATGACATTCCTTCCATAAAAACCACGATATTTTTAAGTTTAAGATAGGATTCCATTATACACGGGTTCCGTTTTCATAGGATTTACTGTATTTTTATGTCCCAATTTAGAAATCGCTGTCCTGCTTTTTTTTTTTTTTTTTTTTTCCCTTGCTCTTGTCTCCGTGCCACGCTTTTTGTGAGAGTGAATCTAGCAACACTATCCTACCTCATAAAAATCCATACAACATCAGCTTTTTAAAAGCTGTCTTTGACCTTGTCGGATATAACTACTTAACAACATCTTTGATTTGACCGAGCATCTTTTACAAATCCTTTTAACACATGACCACAACAATTGGGATCTAAACCTCAAGAATAAAAAGGGAGCTAATGATGTGGAGGAGCCAATAAGTGACCACATTAAGGATCTTCAGAAGATTTTAAAAACCCACAATGTCCGCGTATGATATCATAAAGAGATTAAACCTACTACGAAGTTCAACAGCTTCATTCATGAATCCTTTATTCATTGATACGCTGGCGGAAAAAAAAAATGGAAGGAAAAAATATAAAACTCACGTGAAAACTCACGTACAGTCTTGAATCCTTAGCATTTTAAACATTTTGTATGAAATTCATTATTGATTTTCTCAAAAACGATTTGATTTTGCAGCTAAAAACATGCAACTTCCTCAAGATCATTATTTTGTTATTCATGACATATCTTCAAAATGCAAAATGTCCTATTTCTGCAAAAAAAAAAAAAAAAAAAATAAATAAATAAATAAATAAGAATATAGGAAAGTGATATAAAATGGGGTAGGGAAAATTTATGTCACTTTTTACAATTTTTTAGCGATATGTAAAAAAAAAAAAAAAAAAAAAAAAAAATATATATATATATATATATATGTGACGATTTAACTGGAGTCACCATATTTTTGTAGACTCCTATTCAAGGCAAGGGAGGTTTCTCCGAGGAGATTTTCAGTCGAGCACCGAGACTTACTTCATTGTGTACGTATAAGCTACAGAGAAGAGGCAGTTCGTTCCAGTTCACACTTTATTCGAAAAATTTAAAGATTAATTGATTAAGCTTTACTCTATTGAAAACTCACTCCATGCACTGCTAAATTTAGAGTCGTGGCGAAACTTGATGATTTAAATTTAAATATAAGAAGACATCTTAGTTAGTACAGGCAGGTATTCTTTTAAAAATCAATCGGCGGCCAAGGAGAACCTTCGAAGATTTAGGAAGTACATGACTAGTTGCATCCACCACCGAAATCCCGGAACATTCTGCTCTAAACGCGGGAAAAATCCGTATATCATTTCCCGAGCGCGCCAGAATACATTCTATCTAAAAAGCCTCTAGGCCAATCAACGCTCACGGCTTAACTTCTTCGGCGAATTAATATCGAAGTGAACTTACCGAAGCTGGCAAAAGCGCGCCAAAAAATGTTCTAGAACAATCTCGTGCCTTCTACTTCCTTCGAATAAATAAAAGCAGAGAGAAAAGGAGTACATATGTTTTTATCAAGTATGGCAATATGCCAAAATAATTTTTACATTGAGATTAAAATCTTTCAGAATTTGAAAAGTAATATTTTGTCAGGAATCGTAGGGAAATAAAAAATAAAGAAAAGAAATTCATAGGTTGTTATTTCAAAAGAGTAAAATATTTTTAGCTGGGAAATGGGTATTTTTTGAATTATTAGATTCTAGGATGCTTTTTATTTAAAGAAAATAAAAGTGCGTAAATTTAATAGAACATTCTATCAGTGCCATTTTTTTAAGAGAATGAATTTGGAATAAACTATATATTTCGCTAGATGTAATTTTGACAATCGAATACTGGAGCGAGAAAATAATTTAGAATAATGGGATTTACACAGAATTATAGTCTTAATGAAGTCAACGGCGAAATTTTTTTTTTTTTTTTTTTTTTTTTTTTTTAAATTTGTTTCAATATCCCCCCCCCCCCCAAAAAAAAAAAAAAAACAAGCTTATCTGAATAGCAGTTCCCTAACAGCAGTTCAGATAAGAAAAAAAAATAGAGAATTTTCCTAAAATATAAAATTCTAAAAATTTTAAATCATCAAGAATCACAAACAAAGTAATTGTCTTAAATTTTGGAAGAATGGAAAATAAAATATTTTTAGAGTAAAGCATAACCTCAAATACATAAGTTTACAGCAACACTTACTTTTGCAAGTGTAAATAAATGGGATACATCAAGATAAACTAAGAAATAACTAACATAATAAATAATATTACCAACATAATATAATAATAATAAATAATAAATCAATATAATAAATAATATAATAAATAATAAAGTTGGAAATTAGTTACATTGAAAACTGAAAAATATTACCAATTGAAAAAACTGTATTCTTCAGAATACTATTGAAAAACTTAATTACACTAATACTGAATAACTGAATACCGAAGTTTCAATAGTCTTAAACAGTCACTGTTTGAACAACAACAGCAGTCAACAACAGTCTCAAAACAGTTCTGACTAAATTTCAGTCTTTCTCCATTGTGGTTTTGGGATTACCCCCACTCTAATCTGTGGTGCCACTCTTTTTGTGGTCACACTGAAGACCAGAGCTAATTCATTTCATTCGATAGCTATCCTTTTTGTCGCAATCAGTAAAATTTTTGAATTAATAAATGTCCATATTGCACAACATGGTATACATACTACTTTGAAATATCACAACCTTGGTACAAAAATTCTAATTCATCATATATTTTATAACTACATTTCATTGTAAGCAGTTTACTCAATTTGTAAATAAAACTCTAATACTCTAATAACTCTAATATTAACTCTAAATCTCTCTCAACATTTTTTCTAATATTTTCTCTTAATAAATAATAACATTAACAAATCTTTTCAAAAATAAATAATATCAACAGACTTCAATAACTACTCTAACAATATAATATATCACAGTAAATATTACATTCAATATAAAATTCTTGGTTGAGGAAAAAAAAATACATAGCAAAATATGTTTGTTTCCTTACTTGAAAGGATAAGGAAATAATTTTTTGCTAGCCGAAATCTATATAAAAAAAATTTAACTCTACATTATTTTCCAATACTAAATAATTTAGATGCCCAAATATTTAGATAGGATTCACTCAACCAACAATTGTGAACAATAATATCCCTTTCTGATACTCTTCTTTTGACTACTAAAAAATCTATGACATAATCGGATATAGCTAATTACCAAAATTTAAGTGTAGAATCCTCTACTTCTTTTTACACTTTTTAAGTAATAAGCAAAAATAATAATAATAATAATAATTGTTAGATAGATAGGTGACAGAGAATTGGAATATAAAACTATTATTTATACTATTGCAATCCTTAAATTTCAACTAATCTCTCTTAACATTTTACTACAACATCACAATATCAACTCTGACTAATACAGAATATCAGCATTCAAGAATAATTCAAGACCTTTATTGTATTAAACAAAATAAATATAGCTTCTGTGAATCCATTAAATAATATAACTAATATTTACTAAAAACTGTAATTATATAAAAATTTTAATTTCATTTTTCAACATCAATTTGAAAATTCCTAAAATCATAATACACATCTTATGCCTGCATAAGGTGTCTACCTAACCTCAAAAACTTTCAAAAACAAGTAATATTCCTGTGTCGACCCAAGAACATACCTGATAATGTTGAAATTATGGTAATAAGCGATATTTAAAAGAATTTGAGTTTAATCTATTGTTTTTACTTTAGTTTGATTTTGTGAACCTGTATGTGAAGTTGTTTGTGCTGGTTTTTGTGTATCTTCATGAAATAATTTGAAGTCATCTGGAAAATAATATTGTCGCAATTTAGACACATGTACAATTACTGAGTTGGCTTTAGTTTCATAATTAAATCTGTCTATTTCATAAGTCACTTCTGAAAGTTTGTTTATAATTTTGTATGGACCTGAAAAAGTGGGTTCTAATTTCCTAGTATTGGGATATTTGAATTCTTCATAAATTACAAAATCATTTACTTTTAAAGGACACTCAACAAATTTTCTATCATATAACCTTTTATTTTTGAAATGAAATTCTTTAGTACGTTTTTTAGCAATTTTTAGTGCTTCTTGAACAGGTGGATAATAATTTTGATTTAAAGGAGAGTTATAAGGTAATTTGCCATAAAATAGATATGCTGGTGGGAAATTAGTTATGGAATGAGGAGTATTATTGTATTCTTGAATGACATGCTCTAATAATCGAGTCCATGGAATTTTAGATGAGATTGAGTTTACTTTACATTTTAATCTAGTGACTATTGTCTGGTTAACCCTTTCAACCTTCCCATTCGTTTGTGGATGATGTGAAGAGGTAAATCTTTGTTTAATGTTATGTGTCTTGAGGAATTTTTTGAATTGAGGTGACCGGAATGCCTTGTGCCGATCACTGAGTATTATTTGGGGAACCTGACAATTGAAAATTTGTTTTAAGCAATTAATATATGTGGCTGATGTAACATTTTTTGATGGAAAAGCCCAGACATATCTTGTGGCATGATCTATTATTATGTGTAAAAATTTCTTTGTCGAGTTATAATAATTAAATCCACCCACAGTATCAATAGAGAGGCACTCAAAAGGTTGATCTGTGGCTGGTAGGGCTTGTAGTAAGCCAAATCTTTTTGTTTTGGGTTTTTTATTTTTTTGACAAGTGTCACAATGTTTTACATATTGGGTTATATCTATTGTCATATTAGGCCAATAATAGTTTGGAGAAATTAAATTTTGCATTTTTTGTATACCTAGATGTCCATAATTCTCATGTGCAATATGTAATAATTTTTTTCTTAAAGCCATTGGTACTACCACTTTTCGAAATCCATGTTTTTTAAGTATGATTATTCCATTCTCTGATCGATATTTCCTATCATTTACATTTTCCTTATTCTGCATCTCTATTATTTCATCTTTATCTAACAATAAATTAATATGTTGGTTGAAAAAAGTTACAGGGTTTCTGGACAACATGTCAGCTTCGACATTTGTTGACCCCTTTTCATACTTAATTTCATACTCAAACATGCTTAATTTTAAAGACCACCTAAATAATCTTCCTCTAGGATTCTTAACATTTTTTAACCAAACTAGAGATGCATGGTCAGTATGGATGGTAAATCTGACTCCATGAAAGTAATGATAAAATTTATCAAGAGTGTCAATAATTGCTAAACACTCTAACTCTGTAATGAAGTAATTCTGTTCATAACTCTTCAAATTCCTTGAATGGTAAGCAATTGGATGCAGAAACCCCTCTTTATCTGGTTGTTTAAGCACTGCACCTACTGCCATCTGTGAGGCGTCAACAAACATATGAAGTGGTAATTTTGCATCATAAATTTTAAGAATAGGTTTTTGGATTAAAGCATCTTTCAATTTATTGAAAGAATCTTGACATTCTGGAGTCCAATTCCATATTGTATCTTTTCTAAGTAATTTATTAAGAGGTTGTCGAATTTGAGCATATTTATCTATAAATTTATGATAAACATTTATTGATCCTAGGAAACTTTGTAATTGTTTAATTTTTGTCGGGGGTTTTAATTTCTTTATAGTTTCAATATTTGCATTTGCAGGAGTTATAATTCCATCATAAATTTCATATCCTAAAAAGTTAATCTTAGTCTGAGCTAATTTACATTTGGATAATTTGAGTTTAATGTTTTCTAATTGACAAATTTTAAATATTTGATTTAAATGATCAAGATGTTCTTTTAGAGAGGAGGAGAAAATTATAATATCATCGAAATAGTGGCAAGCAAAATCTATTTTGTATTTATTTAGGATTCTTCTAATAGTTCTATTGAAAATCGGGGGTCCCGTTTTTATCCCGAATGGGAGGACTAACCATTCGAATAACCCAGAGCTAGTAGCAAAAGCTAATTTCTCAGTATCTGCGGGATGTATGGGTATGTGCCAGTAGCCGGAGGCTAAGTCCAAAGTTGAAAAATACTGAGCACCACTCAATTTATCCAAGATCCCATCGATACGAGGTAATGGTTCGGCATCATTTTTTACTATTGCATTTAATTTTCGATAATCAATACATAACCTAGTCTTTTTGCCTTCCTCTCTTTTCATAGCCAAAGTGACAGGAGCCGAATAAGGACTATTGCTCTCTTTAATTAATCCTGCTTCTAACAACCCTTGAATTTGACACCCTTTGAATTTTAGTTCACAATTAGAAATATTAACTTCGCGAGAAATTTGAGGAGTCATGAGTCTTCTATAATCTGGTTGCACTTCATAGTCATTATTTTCCTTATTTGACTGCATAATTATACTATTACTACAGTTCTCAAAATTTAGTTGTTCATCATGATAAAAATCCAAATCATTATGCTCTTCATTACTTTCAAAATTGTTATTTACTTGATAAAAATTAAACTTGTTATAATGATCATACTTATTTTCAAAATTACTACTGTCATTTTCACATTTTATACTTTCATTATTCACTTGTACTTTATTAACATCAACAATATGAAAATGCAAAGCTTTCTCATTTTGTATGGCTACACCTCTATTTACAACTCTTTTCCCTTGTTTGACAATACAATGTTTACAATTAATTGTTAAATCAAATTTTGAACATTCTCTTAACCCCAATATTGCATAATTTAGATCTATATTACATACTAGAAAATCTATCCATTTACTAATTTTCCCAACCCTGATGAGCACTCTGCACTTCTGATTAATTTCCATAAACCCTTTTGCCTGACCAATAATAGTAGTAGGAATTTTTTCAATTTTAGCATTAAGTTTTCTTACAAATTTCAGTGGTAAAATGGCAATTGTTGAACCACTATCCACAATACAAGGTAAATTATAACTAGGGGTGTACCCATACACTATTAGTTGTCATTCATTACCAGGATTACCATTAAAAGTAGAAGCATTTTGAGTATCAGAGGGAGTAGTATTACTTATAAAAACACACTCTCTTTCCCAATGGTAAGCATTTCTGACCCCCTTATTGGTGCAAATTCTGCATGGTCTGCTTGGATAAAGGTTTTGAAAATGATTGTTTTGTACAGGATTCCTATAATTAGGAGATCTCTGATTAAATTGTCGTGCTGGCAGCCAATTCCGAGGAGCATATTCTTGCCTAGGTGGTCGGAAAGGCTGATAATTTTGCCGAAAAGATTGCATTGGGAAACGGGGAGCAGAAAAATTTGGCTGACGATATGGTTGATTGATTGGTTGTCGAGTACTGAGCGATGGAGAAACTTCAACAAATTGTTTCACAACTCTATACCAGTCAGTGGTATTTTCAGGATGATTGACATTGATGGAATTTTGATATTCTGGTCGTAATCCATCCATCAATCCTTGTAACAGAATAGTTTCACATAATTTTAACTGCCTACCTATCTCTACTTTTTTTCTAAAATATGCTTCTAAATCACTCAATTTATCAAGTTTAAGTGTAGTAAATTCAGAAAATTTTGGACATTTTAAGTCAATGAATCTCTCTATTAAAATATTTACAATTTGTTCATAATTATCACAGTTTAAGCAATCATTAACATACACTTTAAGAGCTTCACCTTTAAGATATTGAGATATATGATTAAATTTCCATTCCTCATTCTTATTTTCTCTTCTACAAATTTGGTTGAAATATTCTAGCCACTGCTGAATCCCCATTCCCGAATCAGGGTCAAATGCAATCATCTTAATTTCATCCATATTCTTATTACTTTTACCAATATAAATATAACAAGGTACTCTATTATCTATACAAAGCCCCGATCTAAGTATCATTTAAATAACAATAGAATTTTAAATAATCATAAACAATAAAATAAAAAAAAAACACATAAAAATATTCAAATATCATAAAGTCACAAAATAAAATATCAATCATGAAAAAATAACTTACACTGCCACGTCTTCTTTTTTTTTTTTTTTTATTTACTTGCCGCAACTCATAAAATAAGTCTTTTCAAATTTCCATTTAATTCGATGATACACACTTCAAATCCGCTATACACACATATTTCAATCTTGATTACATCATACCAAAACATCGTTCCATCCGTCGCGACAGTTGCTGTCTGCACGCACCGGCAAAAATGTTTGAACAAAAGCACAACTTGTAGCATATTCGCTAGACTCCAAAAAATGTCTCAAAATCATGTTCGTCTAATGTAAGAATACTGTCAACATCCTGTCGACTAAAAAAATTCAATATGTGACGATTTAACTGGAGTCACCATATTTTTGTAGACTCCTATTCAAGGCAAGGGAGGTTTCTCCGAGGAGATTTTCAGTCGAGCACCGAGACTTACTTCATTGTGTACGTATAAGCTACAGAGAAGAGGCAGTTCGTTCCAGTTCACACTTTATTCGAAAAATTTAAAGATTAATTGATTAAGCTTTACTCTATTGAAAACTCACTCCATGCACTGCTAAATTTAGAGTCGTGGCGAAACTTGATGATTTAAATTTAAATATAAGAAGACATCTTAGTTAGTACAGGCAGGTATTCTTTTAAAAATCAATCGGCGGCCAAGGAGAACCTTCGAAGATTTAGGAAGTACATGACTAGTTGCATCCACCACCGAAATCCCGGAACATTCTGCTCTAAACGCGGGAAAAATCCGTATATCATTTCCCGAGCGCGCCAGAATACATTCTATCTAAAAAGCCTCTAGGCCAATCAACGCTCACGGCTTAACTTCTTCGGCGAATTAATATCGAAGTGAACTTACCGAAGCTGGCAAAAGCGCGCCAAAAAATGTTCTAGAACAATCTCGTGCCTTCTACTTCCTTCGAATAAATAAAAGCAGAGAGAAAAGGAGTACATATGTTTTTATCAAGTATGGCAATATGCCAAAATAATTTTTACATTGAGATTAAAATCTTTCAGAATTTGAAAAGTAATATTTTGTCAGGAATCGTAGGGAAATAAAAAATAAAGAAAAGAAATTCATAGGTTGTTATTTCAAAAGAGTAAAATATTTTTAGCTGGGAAATGGGTATTTTTTGAATTATTAGATTCTAGGATGCTTTTTATTTAAAGAAAATAAAAGTGCGTAAATTTAATAGAACATTCTATCAGTGCCATTTTTTTAAGAGAATGAATTTGGAATAAACTATATATTTCGCTAGATGTAATTTTGACAATCGAATACTGGAGCGAGAAAATAATTTAGAATAATGGGATTTACACAGAATTATAGTCTTAATGAAGTCAACGGCGAAATTTTTTTTTTTTTTTTTTTTTTTTTTTTTTTTTTAATTTGTTTCATATATATATATATAATGTGCGTGCACATTTCTGACTGAAATACAAGCTCTACAGCTTTAGGAACAGATGCTTTACACTCACGCAAACATATAAACATAAGTTTGGCGACTTTTTGGTTGGCCGCCAAACGTATAACTTAATACAATGGCTAGGTTGCCATTAAAGAACAAAATCTCATAAATTTGGCGAGTTTTTTCCTTTTTATAACCGATTTAAAAAAAAAAAAACTGTGCGTGAGTGTATGACATCATAGCCCAACTTTATAAGCGTGCTGTCTTCCTTTTATTCTCCCGTTAAGCTCTAACAGCTTTACAAGCGTACTGCTGTCCTTTTTTTATTTTCTCCGTTAAACTCTATTTCTCACAATTCTTCAAATGCCTTCTCAACTACATGTTTAATGGTACAATGGACATTAAAAATCAAATCTTTTAATTTTCAATGAATTCATTTGAAACTTGCCCACTTGTTAAAGCCCCGTTCAAATAGTTATAGTCAAAATTTGGTATTAAAATTTAAAATAAAAAAGTTTTTTAATTTTATTAAATTTTTAAAATAACGAATAATCGTCATATCTTAAAATGTCCCATGCGCATTACTTTTGCATAAAACATGACAATATTAATTTATAAGATATTTTTCATGTATTACAATTGAAGTTGGCATGAATTGTAGAAGTCGATGAATGCAAAAGCTGAAATTTTTTTTTTCTATAATTATGCCTTTGTTTTTTACTTTAAGTAGTTATATATTTCCATATGCACAGAAATTTCAACACTAAAATACCCCTAAAACGTAACTTTTAATGCTAACATTTATTTATTCTTGTATAGAAGATATACAGTATACATTTCAAAAGAATCTCATAATTAGGGATGCGCAATGGAACGCTTCAAAAATTAAAAATACACGAAATTTTCAATTTTGAGAAAACAACATTTTAAATAAAATAAACTGAATAAATATATAGACTTTTTAGAAATATAAAAGCTTATATCTCAGCCAAGAAGCGTCAGATTTGAAAAATTCTTTTTGCATCAGATAAATCTGAGCATCTATTTAGCTTCATAATTCCCCAACTTAAAAACATACATATTTTAGTCGAATTTTGTCGTTTTGAAAGTCCATTGTCCCCTTAAGCTTTATTTCTCACAATTCTTCGAATACCTTCTCAACGACATGTTTAACTTTACACTCGCGAAAATTTTATCGAATTTGCCTATTTCTGTGTAGCGAAGGTGATTATCATTGGACTACGTAATAACATCGACCTTGAGTTTTCAACCTATACTACTTTTCATTGGACGTCAATTAATAGACTTGAAGTACCGTAAACCCGGGTGACTTTGTCTCATTTTTTGCCTCTTGTTGTCTTTAGAGATCCAAAAATTATTGAAATATTCACTTAAACAATTTCTAATTCTGTTTTTCTAGTTCTATGATATCAATTCTAAAGTTTAAAATTCCCATTTAGTATTTTTAAAGAAAAGTTTTTTTTTAATTGTTTTTGTAAAAAGTGGGACAAAGTAGGCTTGACTTGGGGTGACTTTATCGCATAATTAAAAAATCATTGAAGAAGCCATAAATAACCCAATAAGAGAATCGAACCTCACTATTATGATAGAGTAATAAAACATAATAAAAAAAATTAATTAAAAAAAATTAAAAAAAAATTCACAAATTTTCTATGAAAATTAATATTAAAACGAAATTTTATTTAAAAATTACTATCATGAAAGAAATATAAAACAATTAAGAATTATGCTATAGTAAGAGCAAATTTGTCACGAAAACAAAATTTTAGATACATTCCCTTATTTCAGGCACTGAAAAAACATTTATTTCAGAAGAAATAGATCTTGGAGGTTAAATTTTTGTTAGGACCTTTTAGCATATTCTTTAAAGTAGTGAAAAGAATTGAATATTTTTCAGTGGTTTTTATTTATCTTAATACATGTTGCAAAATATCTACTGCTTTCTGCAGTATTTCATCAGTAGTTTTAAATTACGACCTACAGAAGATTTATACATATCATATGTTCTAATACGAGGAAAAATTATGTATGTGTGTATATATATACATAACCATTAAATAAACATTACAACCACTAACAAAAACTGTGAAATTATTAATAAAAGTAAAATAACTAATTGAGAACAATATAGATCCCCCCCAAACACTGAACATTGATTCCATAAATATAGTAAAAAAAAAAAAAAAAAAAAAAAAAAACCCAGAAATAAAACTTTAAAAAAAAATAATATAATTTAACAAATTACAGTAACCATTGGAAAAATGTTCCGAAAAAAAAAAAAAAAAAAAAAAAAATACCGTACTTTTGCGGTATAGCGCGGCCCCCACAATTATGATTTCGCCAAGATCATCGCAAAGCTTATATATACTTCCTAATTACTAAAAAATATTAGACTGCAGTGCAAAATCTTCGCACGGGTCCACTGGTTTTATATAAATTACTGTTTAATTAATGATTTTTATTATTATTACTTTTTTTTTTTTTTAAATCATGTATTGTATTTTTCTGAATGGTTTTTCTTACGTACTTGTGTTAAAGACGCACTCCATTATTTACTAGTTCTTAAATGTTTAGATATATGATATGATAAATATCCTGCAGTCTTGAATCCTCATTTTCAACATTTTATATGGAATTCGCTATTAATTTTCTCAAAAACAATTTGATTGCATGATTATACTTTTGTACTTTTTTCATGGGTGTTAAATAAATACAATTACCTTGCATTAAAATATTGCCGATCGTCTTTATCGATATATTAGCCGACAAAAATTTTCGAGGATGAAATTGCTCAATCAAGGTTTATTTTAAGTAGTAGAAAAACTAATAAATCACAAGAATCCCTTTCTTTAAAATCACCTCACATCTAATTTTCCCAGTACTTTCTAAGGTCATTTGTCGAGAAATGGCTGAAGGTGAGGGTGACGTCATTTTCTTCATCGTGATGCGTCCGAAGGGCGTGAAGGAGCAGGTATAGTGGCACATATCACGACCGATTTTCAACCCGCTCCACGAAGCATCCGAATTTCTTTTGTTCTGTTGGCATCAGCAGGTGATTTCCCTTGTGAAAGCGCAAAAAAAGAACACAAATTCAGTATATATCTTTACCAGTTGAAAAATCGTAAGAATGTAGATTAAAGGTTATAGTGTAAAAACTTTTGCATGAATTTAGATTTGGTATAACTTCGAAATCTGATTATTATGCTCACCAGGTAATTACAGCCATTTGGTGATGAGATTTTTTAGTTTTTATTGGGAAGTGATCAATTTTGTCAAAAATCGTGACGTCCATTGTGATTCGTGCGATAAAATTGTTGAGTTGAGGATATGATTTGTGTGAGTGTCTTTGAAAAAAAAATGTTTAAATACTAATTAGGTTGAACAAAGTCGTCAGAAATATATTTAAAAAAAAAAAAAAAATCCTTTCTAGAGACTTTAATGGACTTAGCTGTTATGGGTTTGGATGTGGCGACAATCCGTCAATGTCAGTCGTGATGTTGAAAGGTATAAAACAACAAAATATAGGTGAAAAGGGTGTGATTTAAAACATTAGTTACAGGATGTATTTTTGTGTTTGTGCACCTTAAAGTTTATAGGCTAATCGGGTTACTAACCAGCTATGAATAAGGGGAATTTTGTTTCAAATAATTCTAAACAGTCGTTAAAGTAAAAGTATACCCCCTTTTTTTTTATGTCGTTCAACGTTCGCGTTTGTATGTCGATTTTTTGCTGGTTACAAAACGTGACTATATGTAAAAATGCTCAAGTCGAATTGAAAAAGCATTGTGTGTTGGAGAAAATTATTGCTTTATTTCACAAGAGGATGATTGTCTTTTAAATATTATTTTATTGTAAAGCGATCAGTTTTGTCCGAAATCGTGACGTCCATTGTGTGACGTATGATAAAATTGTTCAGTTAAGAATATGATTTTTCTGAGTATCTTTGATAAGAAATATTTAAATACTAATTAGGTTGAGCAAAGTCGTTGGAAAGATTATTTTTTTTTAAATTATTCTCTCTGTGTTTTTAAATGGACACAGAACTAGTATAAACTGTTCTGAGTTTTGATATGCCAAACATCTGCCAATGTCAGTCGCGATGTTGAAAGATTTAAAGCAACAAAGGTGTAATTCATAGCGGTACATATTAAAAAAAAAAAAAATCCCCGCTTAAAAACTGCGAAATTTTCTGACTCATTTTTAAACATAAAAACATAATTAATGAAGTAATTTGTAATCGAACAGTTTTTTACTTTCATTTTCCAATAAATGAATTACATCTTAGCTATAACCAGTTGTTGACTCAGGAAAGACAGTTTTCACTTTTCCTGCGCTGTCCCGTCCGGAAATTCGGTTCAAAAAGCCAGCTTTAACAGTATTTTCTGAAAAATCTTCTGGCTTTACCGAAAAATGAAAAAACAGTTCGATTACATAGTTTCTTCATAAGAGCTCTTACCAATTTAATACGTTTGCGAACAAAAAAGAATTAAAAATGTGTCAAAAGTATAGTCAGTTTGTATTTGAGATCAGCCTTAAAACTAAGTATACATTCAAAAATTGCACGATGCATTTTTGTGTTTGCGCATCTTAAAGTTGCTGTGTAATTCGGATTACTTAGCCAATTGTGATGAATTGGGTTTTGCTTTAAATTACCTTAAATAGTTGTTAAATATTTTTAAAACGTTTCTCTTGTCTACATCGTTCTCGATTGCACATCAAATTTTCCTGATTCCAAAACGTTTCAATGTATAACAATAACAACTTTGAAATATTTTCTTTATTATGGCGTATTGTCAGATGTATTTCTTTTATATGTCTCTATGATAAAACTTGATCTATCCATAAAAAGTATTACTTGTTTCATACGGTGCTGGTTTCTTTTAATGCTAGTTTTTATTGGGGATTTTACTGTTAAAATTGGTGATGTCAATGGTGTTTCGTGAGATAAAATTGTTGAGTTGAGGATATGTATTGTATTAGTGTCTTCGATAAAATATGTTTAAATTTTAATTAGGTTGAATAAAGTCATCGGAAAGATATTTTTCATTATTCTCTCTGGAGTTTTTAATGAATTTAGCATTGGTAATTTGCTATTGAAGTAACGACAATCAGTCTATGTGAATCGTGATGCTGAAATATTTAAAGAAACAAAGAACTTTACAAAGTTGTGATTTTAAGCTAAACATATACACACAAGTCATAGGACATATACTTTTGAGTTTCTGCACCTTAGGAATAGTTTGTAAAGTATGTAAGTTACAGCAATTAAAAGTCAATGCGTTTTGTGTTTTAAGTTACTCTAATTCTATAAAAGGATTTTAATTTTAGTTACTTATTCTATTATATATACGCACGAAGAATTTCTACTGAAGAATTTCTAGAGAACTGTGAATCGTATATACATACATGGATTTTTTTTAAGTTGATCTCAAATGTTTTTATTTCTACTTATTCGCTAGTGTAAGAAAGTACACTGTAAAAAAATCCCTGACGGCTTGGTTTACAGCAGTGGTGTAGTGCTATGATAAAAGTGGGGGGGGGGGGACGCTCACAGTCCCGAACATAGAGTCTGAATAGTAGAACAATAAAATTCAAAATTCAGTAACGCTAATTCACGCAACGATATTTTCTTAAAATTTGTTTTTAAATTTACGTAAGCAGCGATAGACAGACAGCCGATCCGGAATCCTAAACACTTTTTAACTTCTTTGGAAAGTATTAAAAATCAGTGATTTTTTTCTTAAAACTGTTATTTTTTGTGCTGCTTATCCTTTAAAAAATATTAATACGTTTCAAAAGTGTACGTCCTACCGTGCCTCTAGCGTTCCCCTGAAAATAAAAAGTAGGGAGACGTTTGAAATAAAATAAAAAAGTCGGGGGACGCCGTCCTCCCGCGTACCCCATCCACTACACCACTGGTCTACGGGGGAAAATTGTTTGCAGGGTATTTTAATAAAATTACAGTATTTTAAACCTAATGAAATTTGTATACATTATTGAAGTGTACTACAAGTTGTTTATTGTAGAATATGGCGTGCATCGTTCATTTACAGGTACACACAAAAGCTTTCGGTTACAATACTCTCTATGAGCGATAAAAACCGGAGGTTTGTTTTCAGATGTGGTATCTGTTTTTGTGTTTAACTAAATTTTTGCATACTACGTATGGTGAGTATAAATTCTAATAAATCATATACAGGGCTACATAAAAAAAATTCGTAATCATTGTATGAGCGTGAATGGTTTAAGGGTGTTTTTAATTGAGTTATGTATTTTCCAGCTGAACTATATTTAGTATATTAAGAGATAGTTGTAGAATCGATTCATATATACAGGGCTACGCAAAGGACCGGGTACATTGTCGCGTATGAATGATAATTTCTGAAAGTACGTTTTCAGTTGTGTTGTGGAGTTTTTTTTTCTTTCTTTTTTTTTTTCAGAATTGAATTTTAGTTCAATATGAAGAGTGTATGAAATCTGTAGATAATATACAGGGCGGTACAAAATTATTAAAGTGCATTTCCGTCTATTGCTGAAAATTGATGAAGGTGACTTTTCGACTGTGTTATGAGTTTTGTAACTAAGCTAAATTTTAGCATAATATGTAGTGCACATACAGAGCTATAGATCATATACAAAGATTGGAAAAAAAATCGTGTATACCTATCTGGCTAATAGACGGCAATTGCTAAAAAATGCTATAAAACCTTTTTTTCCCCTTGTGGTGCATTTAATTACAAATTATTTTTAAACATTGGCGATTCGATTTAAATTCATTAAAAGGGGATTTAGAAAGAAACATTAAATACAATAAAGCCTCAAAATAACGGACACCTCATGGCCTATTAATTTGTCCGCTATTCGGAAATAATAGGTGTTAGGGATTGAAAAAGTATTCGTTAAATAGAGGTGTTCGTTAAATAGAGGTATCCGTTATTCAAGAATTTTGAAGGTTTTACAGCAGTTAGGTAATACATTTCCGTCAGTATTGCACACACACTAACATACATTATTTTTCTGTAAAAAAGAATGATATTAGAATTGATCCTTCTCAATAAATTTGAAATGTCTACGACTATGATTGTTTTTTACACTCTTTTTTTCTCTTTTTAAATTTTAAGTTTACTTGGTTCATGTTTGTAATATTAGTTTAACATTCAATATATATTCATAATCAATATATAGAAAATTAAACTTTTGACATTAATGTTACATCAAAACTGTAAAATCAAAGTTTTGATTTAAAATAATAACGTTTTTTAAAAGTAATAATAGGCAAATTTCTTCTTTTCTGCCTCAAAATTCTTCATGCCTGCCTTTAAAGAAAATAAAAAGGAATGTTACATAAAAATTATATAATCAAAGTTTTGACTAAAAATAATGTTTTTTAAAAGTAAATGTGAATTATTTTTTAACATTAAATTATATATTCTTATATATACAATTTTAGAAAATTAAACGTTTGACATTAATGTTACATCAAAATTATAAAATCAAAGTTCTGACCAAAAATGATAACGTTTAAAAGTAAACGTGAATTTCTTTTTAACATTAAATATATATTCCTAATCAATTTTAGAAAACTAAAAGTTTGAAATTAATGTTACATCAAAATTACGAAATCAAAGTTTTGATTAAAAGTTTTAACATTTAAATGCAATAATAGGAAAAATTCATCCTTTTCTGCCCCAAAATTATTTTGAAGAACTTGCCTTTTCTTTTTTGCCGAAGAAAAAAAAAAAATGCATCTCCCAACGTGGGGCTCGAACCCACGACCCCGAGATTAAGAGTCTCGTGCTCTACCGACTGAGCTAGCCGGGATACAGAAGATTCTAGTTTAAAAGTGTACATAAAAGAAAAAGATTTCCTGCTGTTTGATTGGTTGGTTTTTATTACAGTGGTGTTTTTGAAGAGAATTTTCGAAAGAAGGCTCAAACAATAGAGTTTCTTTTTTATTACACTCAACCTGGTGTATTTGTATTTGAAAGATGGAATTTTGTAATCGATGTTTTACTCACTTCCAGATAGGCTAGAAATATAAAAACTATGTACACAAAACACAAGTGTGTTTCCGGTGGCAATGCAACCGGTGGTGTAGTCCTGGGAAAGAAAGTGGGGCGGACACTCATAGTTCGAAAGATGTCACCGATAGAAAACTTGATACTGAATGTTTACCTTTTATTTTGAACTGCAGAGAAAAGTAATTGAAAAATTAAACAGTTTAATTTAATTTAATTAAAGTTTTTTTACTTGTATTGTTTTAAATAGCTTGTCCCTAATTGAAAAGTTCAGAACTGTATTTCGTGTCTGAAATATAGATTCATGCAGATCTCTAGATTGGAACTATACAATTAAGTTATATCATTTTCAGTAGTGATAATAATGCAAAGAAACTCAAAAACATACATAAATTTTGTCACAATTCAAACAAAGTTACAGAAGTTAGAGGGAGAACAGACAAATAGACAGACATGGCAGAAGATCCGAAGTGATAAACACATTTCAACTTTGTTGAACAGTATTAAAAATCAGTGCTTTATTTCTTAATATTGTTAATTGATCAGCGCGCTTATTCCTTTAAATAATTAATAAATTTGGAAAGTTTGCGTCTTCCCGCGTCCCTACCGTCCCCTTGAAAATAAAAAAAAGGGGGGGGGGAAGGTTGAGATAAAATAAAGTCCTTCCGGTCTGTACCGGGAGGAAAAGGTAGCTTTCTTATATCTTCGTTTTAAAATTTTAGCTAATGTTACACGAAAACAGCAAGTTAAAATGCAAAGAAACGTTTACAAAAGTTTCCTTAATACTGAATTTGAATAAGAAATTCGCCAAATTATTGAGCAATAGCCAAATTGGCTTCATTTATGAAGACTTGTTTTGATCGCCAAATGTCGCCCATTTTGGCGAGAATTTGGCGCTAACGGATGTGAATATTAGTTTTATGCGTATGATTGGGAAAATTATTACAACAATGGAAGAAAACAATTTGCTAGTAATCGCGTTAATGTGCTGTTTTGTTTCAAAATGTCAGCCACTCTAGAATTTCAAACTGCTCTATCTCAGCCATTTTTTAAGATAGAGGTAAACGAAAAAATGCTCTGGATTCCTCGTAACAAGGCCTAACACTAAATTAAAAATTAAATTTGAATTTTTAACTTTTTTGTATATTTATTTTAGTTTACAATTTTTAAGTGGAACATCTTGAAACAAAATGGCGGACCAAGCTGGCCAACAAACTCGGTCGAGACATTGGTGAGCTTAATACACACAATTAGTTTCATCAAAATTGATTCTTAAATAGGAGCGTTATCGTATGACATGGGTCAGATATATATATATATATATATATATAAATCAACATTTGAACGGAGGGTGGTTTTGGGGTCTGGGGGTCATGATCGGTGAAAATATATCGAAATTTTCCGGAACTGCTTTCCTCCGAACGGCTGCAATAGGAAGCTTTATACTTTTTTCTATTAAAAGCTACCTAAAAGTAAGGGGACGCCGTCCCTCCGCGTACCCCTTCGACTACATCACTGGTATACAGGCACAGGTAGATTTCGAAGACGCAGACCGTCGAGCGCCTGTTTATTGGAAATTGCACAAGAAATGACCTTTTTGCCATGATGCGACAGTTGGAGCCACGCACTTTGAAATCTACCTGTGTCTGTAGGCGGAGCCGGCAACGATTTTTTTTTTTTTTTTTTTTTTTTTTTTTTTGGTAAGAGTTGGTTCTATAAAAAATTTATCAATATAAAAGTTGTAGATAATATTAACAGGATTTATAATAAATTTAAGCGGATTTGATATCTTGTGAATTGACTAAGTTACGAATTTTTTTTTCTTCTTATACCCCTATCCCCCCCCCCCCCTCCTTGAGGCTATTTTTAATTATATCAAAAATCTGTCATACATAAATTTCCGGCCCTTTTCCTAGAAGTAATAATAACTTTAAACGGATTCGATACGTATCATAAATAAAAAGTTATGTTTTTTTTTCTGTTTTCACAAAAAAGCCCCCCCCCCCATCCCCTGGTTCGATTTTGCCCATTAACGAACTTGACCGAGATTTTATACCCCTTGATTTTATGTATCAGTTGGAAAGAGATTTGTGCAGAATTATTGAAGTTATCGTGTCCATAAAAAAGTGACATATATATATATATATATATATATATATATATATATATATATAATTTTGAACTGGGGGTGGTTTTGGGTTCTGGGAGTCATGATCGGCGTAGATCTGCAAAAAATTTTCAGAAATTCCAACTTAGGGGAAAATGTAATAGGTAGTATTTTTTATGAAATCTACCTAAAATTTACTTTATGATATATGTTGTTAAGATATTGTATTTACTAATTTTATTAATTAAGGCATAAGGAATTAATTAAGGCATAGGCATAGAGTTGTATGGGCTAGTGGGACACATCCAGATGTGTTGATATTTTTGAACTGTGACTTACGTTAAGAAAAATGTTTGTTGATGAGGGATTTTCATGTAAATCCGAAACGTCGAATTTTAATATGTTTTTAATGTTTTATGTAATTGTAATATAATGTCTGTTATTTTAATGCTTTTAATATAAATATAAATATGTTCAGACGTAATATTTTTGTTTACTTCAGACGTAGGAATTTTTCCCATTTGGGGGTCAACTTTCTTTTAGTTAATTAAAAATGCATATTAATACTTGGAAATTTTTCCAGAGAAAATTTCTCACGCCTTGCATTCATAATATTCAAATTTTATTTGCTTAATAGGCGTATAGCCAACATAGTGAAAAAGTACCCAAGCCGGGACTCGAACCCGGGTCATCAGATTAGCGCACTGATGTTCTACCAACTGAACCACTTGGGAACGATACCCAGCTCGGAACTTTTTCCACCATAACATGTTGGCAAGGCTACAAACGCAGCACAAGATGGAATATTTTCAGTGAGCCACCAACCCTGGGGCAAGCACGAAATCAATGAGAATCCAGCATCGACAATTGAATAAATTCATATTAATACTTGGAAATTTTTCCAGAGAAAATTTCTCACGCCTTGCATTCATAATATTCAAATTTTATTTGCTTAATAGGCGTATAGCCAACATAGTGAAAAAGTACCCAAGCCGGGACTCGAACCCGGGTCATCAGATTAGCGCACTGATGTTCTACCAACTGAACCACTTGGGAACGATACCCAGCTCGGAACTTTTTCCACCATAACATGTTGGCAAGGCTACAAACGCAGCACAAGATGGAATATTTTCAGTGAGCCACCAACCCTGGGGCAAGCACGAAATCAATGAGAATCCAGCATCGACAATTGAATAAATTCATATTAATACTTGGAAATTTTTCCAGAGAAAATTTCTCACGCCTTGCATTCATAATATTCAAATTTTATTTGCTTAATAGGCGTATAGCCAACATAGTGAAAAAGTACCCAAGCCGGGACTCGAACCCGGGTCATCAGATTAGCGCACTGATGTTCTACCAACTGAACCACTTGGGAACGATACCCAGCTCGGAACTTTTTCCACCATAACATGTTGGCAAGGCTACAAACGCAGCACAAGATGGAATATTTTCAGTGAGCCACCAACCCTGGGGCAAGCACGAAATCAATGAGAATCCAGCATCGACAATTGAATAAATTCATATTAATACTTGGAAATTTTTCCAGAGAAAATTTCTCACGCCTTGCATTCATAATATTCAAATTTTATTTGCTTAATAGGCGTATAGCCAACATAGTGAAAAACATAGTGCTTGCCCCAGGGTTGGTGGCTCACTGAAAATATTCCATCTTGTGCTGCGTTTGTAGCCTTGCCAACATGTTATGGTGGAAAAAGTTCCGAGCTGGGTATCGTTCCCAAGTGGTTCAGTTGGTAGAACATCAGTGCGCTAATCTGATGACCCGGGTTCGAGTCCCGGCTTGGGTACTTTTTCACTATGTTGGCTATACGCCTATTAAGCAAATAAAATTTGAATATTATGAATGCAAGGCGTGAGAAATTTTCTCTGGAAAAATTTCCAAGTATTAATATGAATTTATTCAATTGTCGATGCTGGATTCTCATTGATTTCGTGCTTGCCCCAGGGTTGGTGGCTCACTGAAAATATTCCATCTTGTGCTGCGTTTGTAGCCTTGCCAACATGTTATGGTGGAAAAAGTTCCGAGCTGGGTATCGTTCCCAAGTGGTTCAGTTGGTAGAACATCAGTGCGCTAATCTGATGACCCGGGTTCGAGTCCCGGCTTGGGTACTTTTTCACTATGTTGGCTATACGCCTATTAAGCAAATAAAATTTGAATATTATGAATGCAAGGCGTGAGAAATTTTCTCTGGAAAAATTTCCAAGTATTAATATGAATTTATTCAATTGTCGATGCTGGATTCTCATTGATTTCGTGCTTGCCCCAGGGTTGGTGGCTCACTGAAAATATTCCATCTTGTGCTGCGTTTGTAGCCTTGCCAACATGTTATGGTGGAAAAAGTTCCGAGCTGGGTATCGTTCCCAAGTGGTTCAGTTGGTAGAACATCAGTGCGCTAATCTGATGACCCGGGTTCGAGTCCCGGCTTGGGTACTTTTTCACTATGTTGGCTATACGCCTATTAAGCAAATAAAATTTGAATATAATTAAAAATGGTTAAATATTTTTAGCTCTTGTAGACAAAATGTCACATAAAAAATTAAAATAGAGAAAATAATCTATATTCTTAAAAAAAATATATATATATATTCAAAGTCAACTTCCGTCGTGATTTTATTATAAACGATTTGCGAATAACAAGGGGTGCATTACAGTTGAACTCCAGTTATACGTTTTGCCCGGAACCGGACAACAAAACCTATAACTCAATAAAACGTACAACTCAATTAAGGGTCTACCGGAACCCTTTTTTAAATACAATGAAACCTCTCTGTAAGGGCCACCTGCCGTTCCATTGAAAATTGGCCCTTATGAGGGGTGGCCCTTGAATAGGGGTGACAAAAAAAATCTAAAAATTAGGAAATCAAAACCTATATAGGGGAAAAAACTGTTTATTAACATTTTAAAACTCTATACATGATTGAAAAAATTTTCTATTGAAGTTTGTTTACTTTTCATAATTTTTTCGCAGACAATTTTAGTTTCTAATGATTCCTTTCTTTTATGGAACAAATTACTTAAATTTGCATCATTTATTAATGTCTTAGAATGAGATATTAGTTTATTTATTTCTGTTAGCGTTTTCTGACAGGATATATTCACAGCTATGCAGACTCATCATCATTATCTGAATCAAATTGTACTCTTGAAATAAAAAATAATTTTTTTTTTTTGAAAGTTAAAAAAATAACACTTTTTTAAGTTTAAAACAATAAATTTTTATGTTTTACCTGTATCTATAATTAATCTATAATTCTTTTCTCCCAATCTTCTGATAAATCATCATAGCATTCAACCACACTTTCATATTTATCTGAATCTGGGTCATATTCAATTTCAGCAGATTTCGAAAGTTGAACCTGTTTAGAATTTAAGGCACACGTGAAAAAAAAATGGCCTTTATGAGGGGTAGGTGCGGCCGCTAATAGGAGTAAAATTAACATTATGTCTATGGGGAAAATTTTCGTTCCTAAAAATATTGGCCCTTAATAGAGGTGGCCCTTGAATAGGGGTGGCCTTTAAAAGAAGTTTTACTGTATATCGTAAAAACTTTGTTCCGCTGAAAAGTTTGTTACCTTTTATATCGAAGTATATTACTGCATCCATGACATACATTTTCGGAAACGGGACAGAGTAGAAAAAATGTATATAAGAAAAGTACACATAAAGTCATTTTATCATAAAAGCTTTATTAAAAATATTTTTAATACACATAAAGTACTTAAAAGAAATCATTGGAATCGCCTTGGCATATAAATAATTTATCAAAAGAAATTTCAATTGTTTACTGTATAAAATAGTCCCTAATCTTCGGTTGTTTCTTTTCGGCAGAGCCGACACTGAACAGCAAACTTCGCATTTCTGTTAATAATGCAACCGTCTTATCGTTACTGCTTTTACTATGGATGTACTATAAACCATGGATGTACTATTATACATCCATGGCTTTTACTTACTAACGAACTGCATTACTACATCAGAAGCCCCCAGAGCATCTCCGAAGTTTGAGTGGGATCTTTCATTTCAGACTGATCCGACGCGTCGTCAGTGTTTCCAGTTACAAAATGTATAAATGAGACAAAATTTCGTCCGGGGACACAAAAACGTAACGTATAACTAAGGGAAATGTATAACTTAAAACGTATAACGTATTAATTTTTAATGGCAGACCGCTGAGTTGAAACGTATAACTAAGGGAAACGTACAACTCAGGTAACGTATATCTGGAGTTCCACTATATTATTTTTTTATAAACAGTACTTTACATTCGAATTTTTACATTGTCTTAATGTTTTACATTTATATCACATTCAAATGCGATTTATTTTATTATATACAGCTCTGTTGAATTTAAGTAAAATGGGGTTAAAAAGCAACATTAAACTGGTAATTGACTACTGTTACATACACACAGTGACATATACACATTTATGTGCAAAAGAGTTACATTAGAGTTGAGCCTCCCCAATAATTTTCAAAACTGTACGCCTATGAAAGAAGGTGCGCTAAAGAAATTAGAACGTCTTCTAGAATTTCGGAAATAGAATATACTAGAGAGATATTTAGACAGAAAAAGTTCTATATATAGAAATAATATTCGTTAAATGGAAATTTTAATCAATTCAAAACACATCAGTGTTCAAGCTTCTACGGAAAAATCCGTTATGTATAGAAAATTCATGAAATAAAAGTTCGCTAAATAGAGACTTCACTGTACTGCAGAAAAATACATTCAGTTTTTAAACTTTTATTAATGATTACATGCTTGCAGAAACCAGATAATTTAATACAGTGAAACAAAATCGGATAATGTATGGCATCAACTTTATCATCTGACGTAAAAATATTTTCCTTCACCGATTAAATCGTCCTTACGACATTGTTGAAATAACGCAAATACTTCCACTCCCATTCCGTAAATTATAATCCTTTCACAAAGGTCAGTGTCGTCGTTTCTTCGTAAATTGATTACGATACTCCCAAACATAATCTGTGAACACTCAGAAAGCTTTTGCGGTTTTTTTTTCTTTCTTTGATAAATTTAAGTGATTACATTTTTTATTTATAATTTAATATTTTATTTTGCATTTAAAAAAAAGAAAATCAGAATTATTTCAACAATGTTATTTTCGTTATTTCATTGACTAGTTTCGATTCATTCGAAATTATAAATGTTGATAGCTAATATTAATAATTAATTTGTAATAATTCATGTCGCAAATGGATAAGTAAACATTACTTGACGCATTGATTGTCTTTTCATCAATAATTTATGTGCATTCTTCACAGTTTAAATAGGCATAGCGACTAGGGTTGTCGGATTTCTCTCTTTAAAAAAAATAAAAGGAAGATTTGTATTGCCACTAGTTTGTTTTTGTTTTATCGAATTACACCGTCATTTTCCACAAGCCACTGAACTATGATGAATGTACGGAAAATGTCTTCTTTAAAGATTTTTTCTTAAAGCAACTCATTGATTGTTGTAATTGTTATTTTCCAACTGTATTTCTATTAAACAATTTATCATTTCAAGGGGATACCCAGTTTCAAGCAACTCCACTCCCTGTATATGAGTAGTTGTATATCGCATCTTAAAAGAGCCATAAAAAATAGTATAAAAATATCAAAAATGCACTGAAACCAGAAAAAGAAGCTATGGATTACACCGTCAACTTCAACAGCCAATCCGAAATTAGTAAGCTAGCCAATTAAGATTTAGCATGCGTAGACATTATTCTAATAATACTGCTAAATTAATTTTGCAGTAAGATTTTTGTGGTAAAAAGGGCATCAAAAGAGAAATATTTTTAAGTATTTTCGACAGCAATATTTTTGAAAATTTGTTTCAATGCATTTGTAGCTGAAAATGCTACAGATTAGTTATATAATTTGAAATAACTAATGTAGTAAATGTTAAGTATTGCTTGTTTGTCTTTTCACCAACAGTCGTGTGTGCTGCTGTAAAGTAAAGGGATTTTGAATAATTTTATGTTAGTAAACTAGAAGTACAATATGTTTAGCAGAGAATTTAGAAAAATGTTAACTTCCTGAATCTGGTGTGAGATTGTTAGATCATTGAAAGGAAATTAATTTTATAAATATACTAGTTCGGCTGAAAGATAATGTAACCTTTTTAAATTTTCTAATATATTTTCCAGCTTATGTTAATTCTCTTATTTGGTGAACTTTGACACTGAATCCATTTACTTAGTGCATTGAAAACTTAGACATCGAATACTTTAAATTTGATTGATTTTATACAGATTGTATCATATAAAGGATTCCTAAACTTCATTTATTAATTATAATATTCATTAACTATAATAAATATTAAGATGGAATAAGTGACACATTTATCATGTATCTGATAAATTTTGTATACAGTAATTTAAAAATAAGTTTGAATTTTCGTCAATATATGGCACTGTTCTGTCTCATAATGTACGATTTCTCAAACTAACTTGTAAATGTGCATCAAAGGTATCTCAGTTTTTATTTTTTATTCTATTTAGATAATGAAACGCGAAAAAAAGTCTTGAATTTTATTATTTTTTAAATTTCAAAGTTAATTTCATCATTCTTACAGTTTTAGACAACCTACCGCCATCTATCGATGAAAATTTGTGTTATTTTTAAAATTGCTGCAAGCAAAATTTATGCGCTACTAATAAACATGCTACTTATACTTTATACATTATTATAGTTAATGAATTGCTGAATTTCAAAGCTAGAGAGTGTTTTATGAAAGATTCTGTATAATGAAGCGAACTTTACTGGTTTAAAATTAAAGAACAAAACTTGAATGAAAGAACAGCAAAACTTTTTTTTTTTTTTTTAATCCTATGAAAACTTGAATATTAAAAACAGGCTTAAAATTTAGTCGATAACACATGATGAAGTGGACTTTACTGCTTTAAAATGAAAGTAAACAGCAAAACTCATTGTTTTTATTTCAATGAAAACTTAAATATTAATCTAAAACAGACTTGAAATTTGGTTGATTACACAAGCTGAAGTGAGCTTTACTGCTTTAAAATGAAAGTGCACAGCAAAATTCATTTTCTTTTTTATTCAATGAAAACTTAGGTATAAATCAAACACAGAAATGAAATTTAGTCTATTACACATGATCAAGTGAACTTTACTGCTTAAAAATGAAAGTGAACTTTACTGCTTTAAAATTAAAGTAAACAGCAAAACTCATTTCTTTTAATTCTATGAAAACTTGGATATCAATCTAAAATAAACTTAAAATTTAGTAAATAACACGCGATGAAGTGGACTTTACTGCTTTAAAATGAAAGTAAACAGCAAAACTCCTTGTTTTTAATTCAATGAAAACTTAAATATCAATCTGAAACAGACTTGAAATTTAGTCGATTACACAAGCTGAGGTGAACTTTACTGCTTTAAAATAAAAGTACACAGCAAAACTCATTTTCTTTTTTATTCAATGAAAACTTAGATATAAATCAAAAACAGAAATGAAATTTAGTCTATTACACATGATCAAGTGAACTTTACTGCTCAAAAATGAAAGTAAACAATAAAGTTCATTTTCTTTTTTTAAATTCAATGAAAACTTAAGATATCAATCTAAAACAGACTTAAAATTTAGTAGATTACACATGATGAAGTGAACTTTACTGATATAAATGCTGGACGATTACACCATGAAATATTACAACATTAAAGAAGTGAATATAAAACATCACATATTTTTAATGAATGGTGTATACAAATTTAAAATTTTATGCATACATTAATATTAAAAATATCGACGTTTCGACCACCATCTATGGTCATCTTCAGGAAAATTTTCTTATATTGCTTTTAAAGTTTCAAATGCGAAAAACAATCCGCCCGTTGCCACAATATTATTGCCATCCACAAATTAAAAATTAACAAGGGTAACACTCAACCATCGTACCAACCAACCACAAGTAGAAACGATGCAGAAGCATCTCCTAACGGATAAAAATCTAACTGCAGTAATTTACTGCCGTTAGATTTTTGATTACTTTTTCGATTTTCTTTGCGTATTTTTTTTTTAGGAAGATACTTTCACTTTCGAAACCGGTTCCGAAAGTGAAAGTATCTTCGTAAAAAAAATACGCAAAGAAAATCGAAAAAGTAATCAACGGCGGAAATAGAGATGGATCTCTGCTATCCAGTGCAAAAAAAAAATCGTTTAAAAATATTCAAATGCAAGCAAGATATTAGCAAAATAATGCCCCATTGGATTAACATTAGCACCGTATTCCCGAGCGCTTGCTCAACGGGAGCCTTAAACAAAGTGAAAAGAAATCGTCAGTGTCACTGAACTTTGCAGTTTTAAAAAGAAAGCTTAAAATTAAGTTAACTGCACACAATGAAGTGATTCTTATAGCTTTAAAATCGAATTAAACAGCAATTCTCATTTATTGATTTACTTTTTACTGAATGAAAACTTAGATATTCGTCTAAAATAATCTTGAAATTTAGTTAATTACATATAAGGAAGTAAACTTTACAGCTTTAACGCTATTAGGGCATTCAACCCGGGCTTCCCGGGATAGAGAATATATAGGTGGAAAAGCATTTTTTTTTTTTTAACTGTAATAGATTTTTTACATTTAATAATTTTTTTTAGATTGCCCCGTAACAATACCAAAGAGCATTTTTATGTAAGAAATATGTCAATTATATATTCAAATAAATTTTTAAAATTTATTAAAAGCGATAATTTCGTATTGGCTTCGTGCCAGAAGTTAATAGCCGAAGAAATCACTAAAAATGTCTTTATCTACAGCAGTTTTGATTATTATTATTATTATTCTGATAATTTCAGTGGCTTTAAGCGCTTATTTCGATTACATGTCTCTTAAATATGTGTTTTATTTATACTATTTAATTTATTGCTAAATGAAGTTTTAATTTCGTTATAGAATATTAGCTGGAAACAAATACTGAACTTTTTATATATATATTTTTTAAAGTGCAAACGGATTAATATTCTGTAATCGTCTGCAAGCGATAAATGTATGTATTTTTTAAAAAATCGTGTTTGAAAATTATTTTAAACGCCATAATAAATCAGTCATTTAAGATACAGTTTTCAAATAAATTGCATTTGAAAATAGATTTTTTTCCCTATAGAAATGTGTAAAAATTAAAAATGTGCGATGTTTAGAAATTAAAAAAAAAATCAGTAGCACAAATCGCAAAACCGAAATTTCATCGTCAACTGTTGCCATTCGCAAAATGACGTCAGCGTTACGTACAGACACGTTTGTCCTTTATAATATAGATACTAAACACTGGGAAATCCTCTTGCATCTTTTTTCACTTCAATATTATTTTACTAATAATGCAAAATTCAGATATTGTGCTACACATTGACAATAACTAAATTTTAAATTTATTTACAAGTATTTAGTTATTTTATTAAATAATTTTGCGTTTTATTTGTTGAAAAACCTGGGATATCAAATGAAAGTTATTAACGTTTTATTTAATTTTTATTAAGAGAAATTTTTGGAGAGAATTGATAAAGAGGAATTCAATTTACACCAAAGCACAGAAGACACTACACTGTAAAAAATGACCAATGTTTCTTATTTTATGAAAACATGCTATAACCACGAACGAAAATATAATATAATCTTCTGAGTTATCTGAAATTTCAAATAGCATGTTACATTGTCTTTTAAATCCCCAGAAACGAATACATTTTCAAAATTTAATGAATAATTTATAAAAACAAATTATTTTTAGCTGCCCGAATTTTTCAGAAACGTTTCCGAAGGGTTTTTAAAATGTATTAATTAGTGTCCTCTGGCTGGAATACCTGTTTTTCGAATGTTATCCATTCTCAAGTACACGTTTTCAGCCGCATAAGTTAATTTATACATGAAAGAGTAAAGAACTTTATGTATTTTAATGTTATTGTTAACGCTGTTAATTTTGCATGTTTGTCTGTTAAAATTTTTTTTTGAGCATGAAAATGTTTACTTCAGAATTGATAGCATTCGAAAAACAGGTATTCCGGGCTGAGGACACTAATTAATACACTATAAAATTCCTTTCGGAAACGTTTCTGAAAAATTCGGGCAGCTAAAAATAATTTGTTTTTATAAATTATTCTTTAAATTTTGAAAATGTATTCGGTTCTGGGGATTCAAAAGACAATGTAACATGCTATTTGAAATTTCGGATAACTCAGAAGATTATATTATATTTTCGTTCGTAGTTATATCATATTTCCATAAAATAAGAAACATTGGCCATTTTTTACAGTGTATACATTCAAATATTTTTTGTTAGTTTTCAAACAAAAAGTGCATTAATCTGATAGTTATTTACTTATGAAATGCTTTTTTGATTATGCATTAAAATATCTTTAAAAGATTTGGAAAAAAGTAATTTTAACCGATCTCTCCTAAGAAATTTAGCTGCTCTTTCTGTCTTAACAATATTAACTTAATTTTTATGAAAACTATGGGAAGGTGTGAGTAACGAGACACAAACGGGGTAGCAAGAGGAAATAAAATCCTTTTTTTTTTATAAAAGTATTTTATTTTATTTATTTATTTATTTATTTATTTAAGAAAACACATTACAATCCGAAACTTTTGGGAAATTTGATAATTTTTTTTGCTCCATAAATTTAATTTCAATTTTTTTTTCAATTTTTCTAAAATCTTGCTTTTTTTCTTGATAATCATTTTTTTTTTAAATGCCTTTTTGATTACGCATTAAAATGTCTTTAAAAGGCTTGGGAAAAAAAAAGAAGGGAAAAAAAATATTTTTAACCGATTTTTCCTAAGAAAATTAGCTGCTCTTGTCTTTAAAAGTATCAATTTAATTTTTATGAAACTATGGAAAGGTGTGAGTAATGAGAGACAAACAGGGTAGCAAGAGACAATAATAATAATAATAATAATAATAATAACAAAAATAAAAAGTTTTATAAAAACACATTACTTTCCACAACTTTGGTGACATTTAACAATTTTTTTTTTCAAAAATTTAATGCCATTTTTGTATGCTTAATTGTTTTTTTCAATTTTACTGAAATTTTTTGTCCTTTTTTATATATATATATATTATTTATTTATTTTTTCTGAAATAATTTTTTGATTGCGTAGTAAATATACTTAAAAGATTTGGAAAAGAAAACAAATAAAAAGTGTATTTTTAACGACTCTCTCGTAAGAAAATTAGCTGCTCTTTTTGCCTTAGAAACATTAATTTATTTTTTTATGAAAACTAAGGGAAGGTGGAGGTTATGAGAGACAAAAAAACTCCCCCCCCTTTTTTTTGTAATGAGAAAAGGTCTTGTAAAAAATACATTATATTCTACAACTTTGGTGAAGTTTGACAACATTTTTTCAAAATTTTAATGCTACAATGCTACTATTTTGGGCTTTTTTCATATTTATGGAAATTTTCTGTTTTTTTTTTTTTTTTTTTTTTTTTTTTTTTAATAATCATTTTTCTGAAATCCTGTTTTGATTACGCATTAAATTATATTTAAATGATTTGAAAAAAAAAAAGTTTTGAATTGATCTCACCAAAGAAAATTAGTTGTTCTTTTTGTTTATAAAAATATTAATTTATTAAAATAAAAAAACAACTAAGAAAAGGTGATGTTAATGAGGTACAAATACTAGGATAAAAAGTGGCAAAAAACATCCATTTTTTTGGAGCGAGAAAAGTTTTTTTTTTTTTTTAGACACATTACATTCTACAACTTAGGTGGAATTTACTATTTTTTTAAAAACTTTAATGCCACTTTCAGTGTTTATTTTTTTTTTTTTTTTACTTTTTTTTAAATTTTACTAAAATTTTCTGATTTTTTTATAATTATTTTTTTTCCAAAATTCTTTTTTAACTACGCATCAAAATATTTTTAAAAGATACGGAAAATAAAATAAAAATAACTTAAAATTTTTTCAGCTAATGAAAGGTGACAGTAATGGGTGACAAACAGGTAAAGTAAGAGATAAAAAAAATCTTTTATTCTGTAATGAGAAACGCGTCTTGTAAATAACATATTGATTTCCATAACATGGGTGAAATTTGATTTTTTTTTTTTTTTTTTTTTTTTTTTTTTTTTTTTTTTTTTTTAATGCCAATTTTTTGGTGTTATTATTATTATTTTTTTTTTTCAATTTAGCACAATAAATACTCTGATTTTTTTCTTGCTAATTATTTTTTTTTTCTGAATAAAAATATCTTTATGAGATTTGGGAAAGAAAATAAATTAAAAAAAAATATTTTTAACCGTTGTCTCCTAAGAAAATTAACTCTCTTTGACTTTAAAAATATAAATTTAATTTTTATGAAAACTGAAATTGAAAATGTTTAAACAGATTTGTTGGCGGGTATGTGGAAGCATAATGCTTATGATATTTATAATTTTAGAATGTAATATGCATCTTCATATTTTAATATGTTTAAAGACAGTTGGATTTTAAAAAAAATGTATTTTTTTTTATGTTATGTATATTACATAGCATGAATTCTTTAAAAAAGTATAATAATTCGAACTTTTTTCTTCGTCTCCGAGGGTTTTAATTAAGAAGAGTCGACTGAGCATTAACTAATTTCTGTCTATAGACGGTAACGTATCCAGGGGTGAGATTTCTCCGCTTTTCTGAATACCAGTATAATCTTAGAGAAAACGTTGTTCTGTTTAATCGTAGAATGTTCCGATTAAATAAAAAAACATTTTCTGTAAGATTATTCTGGTATGCGAAAAAGTGGAGAAATCTCATCCCTGAACGTATCCCAATTCTTTTGTGTTTTCCTGTAAATAAATTACAAATGCTGTGCACACTATCTTCAGTAAGGGTTGGGTTGACTTATGACGGACAATTATCAACACGAGGGATATAGGCCCTGGGGGGAGTGCCCTCCATGGGGGTCTTTTTAAGGGATCCTAACCCGTATTAATGCAAGGTTCGAAGAAAACCACGGAAAACTCCGAACGGTTAGGTCGACGAGCGCGACAGGGGTTTGAACCCTATCTTCAGTAAGGATCATGCTGTACGTGACTATAAACAATTAAAATGTCATTGCCATTCAAGTTTCAAAAATCCTAAAGTTAAAAGCGTTACAGAAAGTTTTGATCTCAAGAATTTTCCTTACTTAGAGTGGGGAAGGGCGGGGGGGGGGGAGGAGTTACATAACTAAAACACAGCTGCATAAAAAGTATAACCTCGTAAGAAAAATCCAAAAATACATGTTACGTAAAATTTCTGAATAAACTCTTTTAATATACTACATAATACGAAGCAACATTAAAACACGCCTATGCGTAACATACAATAATATATAATCATTTACTCGAAAAAGAATCGATAAACTTGAAAACAAAAAAATTCCCACAGAACATAGAGTGGATTATTAAAAAAAAATATATTTTTTTTTCTACTGTTAGATAAATATTTTTTCTTTAGACATAGCCTGAATTATTTTTAGAATTGGTTAATTTCTTACTTTTTCTTCTTCTCCGAGGATTTAAATTAACAAACGTCGACTGGACATTAACTAATTTCTGTCCATAGACAGTTACGTATCCGAATTATTTTGTGTTTCATCGGAAATGGGGTATAAATGCTATACGCACTATCTTCAATAAGATTCATGCTGTACATGATGATAAACAATTAAAATGTCGTTGCCATTCGTGTTCTAAAAGTCTACATTTAAAAGTGTCTTAGCGAGGTTTTAATCTCAAGAATTTTTAAGGTTTACATAACTAAAACACAGCTACATAAAAAAAATATAACCTCGTAAGAAAAATCCAAAAATACATATTACGTAAAATTTCTGAATAAACTCTTTTAATATACTACATAATACGAAACAACATTAAAACACGCCTATGCGTAACATACAATAATATATAATCATTTACTCGAAAAAGAATCGATAAACTTGAAAACAAAAAAATTCCCACAGAACATAGAGTGGATTATTAAAAATATATATATTTTTTTTCTACTGTTAGATAAATATTTTTTCTTTAGACATAGCCTGAATTATTTTTAGAATTGGATAATTCAAACTTTTTCTTCTTTTCCGAGGATTTAAATTAATAAACGTCGACTGTACATTAACTAATGTTTGCCCATACACAGTAACGTATCCGAATTATTTTGTGTTTCATCGGAAATGGGGTATAAATGCTATACGCACTATCTTCAATAAGATTCGTGCTGTACGTGACGATAAACAATTAAAATGTCATTGCCATTCGCGTTCTAAAAATCTACATTTAAAAACGTTTTAGCGAGGTTTTGATCTCAAGAATTTTTAAGGCTTACATAACTAAAACTAGTCGTTGGGGGTCACCATAATACTTACCCATCATGGATATGCATAATGTAAAATATTAAAATGAAAATGTGTAAACTACTTATAAAATGCATTGCAATTCAAATAAAATCGTGGCTTGATGACGTCATAAACTTTAAAGGCTCGATTACTGAATTGTTTGAAAGAGGTTTTTCCTTATAACTCCAAAAATAATAATCCTATTAACTAACGGTTTATTGCATCTGATTAAGCGTCAAATTTCCAATTAAAATATATCTTTGAAGTGAAATTTGGATGAAATACAGGGTCATGAAAAATCGAAGAGTGTGGAAATAGGATTCCAAATATCTCGGCAACTCATTATCCGATCGACTTCTTGCTTTATGCAAAATTTGTGTTTTTTATTGTCTTTTATATTCATTTCTTAAAATAAACAATTTCGAAAATTTTTATATAACTTTTATCAGAACGAATATTTCGAGAGTCCGAAAAAAATAGTTCCGGTTAATCGAGGTTATTGAAATGAAATAGGCTTCTTCCCATTATTACATACTAAGTACATACCAAATTGCAAGTCTCTATCTCAAATTTTTCGGGAGTTAGAGCGTTTACAGACACACAGACGGATGGCAAATTTTTTTTTTCTTAAAATATGTTTTTCGGAATCTCCAGTGTCTGAAACGTGTAAATACGTCAAAAAAAAATTTCGATTTTCAAAACGATTACAAGACTTACCCTATACTACATATGATGGGTAAGTAACACAGCTACATAAAAAAATATAACCTCGTAAGAAAAATCCAAAAATACATGTTACGTAAAATTTCTGAATAAACTCTTTTAATACTACATAATACGAAGCAACATTAAAACACGCCTATGCGTAACATACAATAATATATAACCATCTACTCGAAAAAGAATCGATAAACTTGAAAACAAAAAAAATTCTCGCAGAACCTAGAGTGCGAATACGTGACACACACCCACACTGCAAGATAATCGTCCAGAGATACTAGTTGTTACAAAGAATCTGATATTTTCCAAAATTACGGTGTCTACACGGCAATAACATAAACACGCAGCCGCCAAATGAGTGGAAACCAACCACAAAAAGTTATAATCTGAGCAGTTAATTTCAGGTTCTCCCCATCGAGATGAAATAAACTCCCCAGACTTGGAAAGCGAAGAAAGTTCTCAGGGTCTAATAGTGGCTGCTGTTCTGTTGACAGATGAAATAAAAATAATTTCGATGATAGAACTACGGTCTTAGATTCTATTTAGGGTTTGAAAAATTTGTTTTCAGTTAGTGATATGAAGAAGGATGTTGAAGGACGCATTTTAATGGGTGTATAAAAGAATTATCTATGTTATAAATTAAAAATTTTATATAGAAATGAAGAAAAAATTATAAATGTCATTGATTAGCGATGTCCAAACGACAAAAAGTAATAATCTGAACAGTTAATTTGAGGTTGTGCCCAGACATGGAAAGCGAATAAAGTTCTCAGGGTCTAATAGTGGCTGCTGTTCTATTGACAGATGAAATAAAAATAATCTTGATGATAGAAGTATGGTCTTAGATTCTATTTAGGGTTTGAAAAAATTGTTTTCAGTTAGTGATGAAGAAGGATGTTAAAGAAAGCATTTGAATGGGTGTCTAGAAAAAGGACCTATGTTACAAATTTAAAATTTTACTTAGAAATGAAGAAAAAACTATTAATGTCATTGATTAGCGATATCCAAACCACAAAAAGTAATAATCTCAACAGTTAAGTTTATGTTCTCCACAGATTTGGAAAGCGACGAAAGTTTTCATAGTCTGATAGTGGCTGCTGTTCCATCTGTTTAAAGATGAAATGAAAAATAAACAAAAATAATTTCGATGATGGAACAACGGGCTTAGATTATATTTAGGGTTTGAAAAAATTGTTTTCAGTTAGTGATGAAGAAGGATGTTGAAGGAAGCTTTTGAATGGGTGTCTAGAAAAAGGACCTATGTTACAAATTTAAAATTTTGCATAGAAATGAAGAAAATACTATTAATGGCATTGATTAGCGATATCCAAACCACAAAAAGTAATAATCTCAACAGTTAAGTTTATGTTCTCCACAGATTTGGAAAGCGAAGAAAGTTTTTATGGTCTGATAGTGGCTGCTGTTCCATCTGTTTAAAGATGAAATGAAAAATAAACAAAAATAATTTCGATGATGGAACAACGGGCTTAGATTATATTTAGGGTTTGAAAAAATTGTTTTCAGTTAGTGATGAAGAAGGATGTTGAAGGAAGCTTTTGAATGGGTGTCTAGAAAAAGGACCTATGTTACAAATTTAAAATTTTGCATAGAAATGAAGAAAATACTATTAATGGCATTGATTAGCGATATCCAAACCACAAAAAGTAATAATCTCAACAGTTAAGTTTATGTTCTTCACAGATTTGGAAAGCGAAGAAAGTTTTTATGGTCTGATAGTGGCTGCTGTTCCATCTGTTTAAAGATGAAATGAAAAATAAACAAAAATAATTTCGATGATGGAACAACGGGCTTAGATTATATTTAGGGTTTGAAAAAATTGTTTTCAGTTAGTGATGAAGAAGGATGTTGAAGGAAGCTTTTGAATGGGTGTCTAGAAAAAGGACCTATGTTACAAATTTAAAATTTTGCATAGAAATGAAGAAAATACTTTTAATGGCATTGATTAGCGATATCCAAACCACAAAAAGTAATAATCTCAACAGTTAAGTTTATGTTCTCCACAGATTTGGAAAGCGAAGAAAGTTTTTATGGTCTGATAGTGGCTGCTGTTCCATCTGTTTAAAGATGAAATGAAAAATAAACAAAAATAATTTCGATGATGGAACAACGGGCTTAGATTATATTTAGGGTTTGAAAAAATTGTTTTCAGTTAGTGATGAAGAAGGATGTTGAAGGAAGCTTTTGAATGGGTGTCTAGAAAAAGGACCTATGTTACAAATTTAAAATTTTGCATAGAAATGAAGAAAATACTATTAATGGCATTGATTAGCGATGTCCAAACCACAAAAAGTATTATAATCTCAACAGTCAAGTTTGTGTTCTCATAGTCTGATAGTGGCTGCTGTTGAGTCTATTGAAAGATGAAATGAAAAATAAACAAAAATAAATTCGATGATGAAACTACGGGCTTAGATTCTATTTAGGGTTTGAAAAATTGGTTTTCAGTTAGTGATGAAGAAGGATGCTGAAGGAAGCATTTGAATGGGTGTCTAGAAAAAGGACTTATGTAACAAATTTAAAATTTTACATATAGTCTAAGAGCTAGTAACGTCAGAAAACACGTGATTTTAGCAAAGCTCATTTTTCTATATATTCTCCCTCTCTATTGTGTAATACGCATGCGGCCGGTCTGGCTGGTGGGAGCCGTTGCGTTTACCTGTGGGGTGAGGGGCAATGCAGGTAAAAAAGTGACAAAATTACGTCATTTTAGTATGGATTTTGTTTATAACACTTGTTTCTGCTAACTGTTCGTGATATTAAACCATTATTGCCAGACCGTTTCGACGTTGCTAAGACCCTGCCAGACCCTCATTTAGAGGTAAAATAAGGTGTCAAAATCACGTCATTTTAGAAAAGCTGAAATTTTAGTATGTAATACTTTGGCTATCAGGTAAGCCCTAATTAATTTGCCAGACCGGAATTCCTTTGCTAATTTACTGCCAGACGCCGATTTATATCTGTCAGAAAAAGCGCCTATTAGAAGAGTTGGCAGCTTTTGTAGTGCTTTGGCTATTGTCAGTATACTTCCAAGCCATGATTTTTGCCAAAGCATTGATTGTCACTTTCTATGGAAGTATATATATATATATATGATTTGTCAAAATAAAGGCTTAATTTATGTAATTAATGTATCAATTAATTGTAATTGTTATTTGGCTTAGTTAACTTTTGAAAATAAAATATTTATCCACAATTTTTTCTAATTTTTTTTAAAAGAAACATTTATTAACAAGCCGGTCTTTGCCCGTTTAGCCGGTCACTTCCGTGTGGGGCAAAGTTTCCTTCTGCAGCGTTTAGTCCGGACTTCGCTTAGGAACCAGAAAGTGCATTTTACATGCAAACAGAAAAATAAAAATAAAATACTTTATTTTAAACTATACGAAAATAACTAATAAGTATATCAATAAAGCACATATAAATAAAGATTTCGCGAAATAAATAAGACGTTTTTCTCCATTAGCCCCCTGATAAAGACATGCTCTGAACTTTTCATTCCATACTGTTTCTCCACAGCTGGATACCCTTCAAACACAATCGTGACCTGTGATCTAAAATTTTTCTGAATGTAAGAAACATAAATTTTAATAACAGATTTGAAGGAAACGTTTCGAGGCCAAGTTACTTTGTGAAAAAGGACCCTCTGTCAATAACAAAAAACTTATCATTTTCGATAAGATCCAGGTTGTTTAATAGGATGGACAAGGATTTTGTGCCTTTTCCCATCCCTTCGTCAGAGAACAGAGACATCCAATAGGAAGCAAGTTCATATGTTAGTAGATTCTGCTCTTTTTTCATCACTCTGCTTCCTTAAACAAATCTTTTGGAAGAAAATCGATGGATGAGCAGGAGTAACTGTAATGTTTTTGAATGTTAAACTGTTGACAACAGAAGACAAAGTTACATTATCTTTTTTTGTTAATTTCACACTCTTGAAATTGTCTCTAACAATTCTTCTGTTTCCTGTCTGTTCTATTTTTCCAGCCAAATAGCAGTTAATGTGAGTCCCACAACAATCCCACTACTGATGGACATTATGTAAAAACATTCAGGGAAAGGAGGATGCACTAACAACCAATCTTGCAGTTTCTTTGAGTCATTACTGTCTCTATCAATGCAGAGACTTCTGGCATTGACATGCTGTTTCGAAACTTCAAAGCCTACTTCACAATATGCCTCCATTTCATCAGATATGAATCATTCCTACTGTCTGTCATTCCTCGTCCATGTGTTAGTCCTCAGGTACTCTTCAGAGTTTTCATTAACGTCTGTTCCATCACCATATCTTTCCAAATCTCAGATCAATTCTGATCTCACCACTGTATGGGGGAAATGGCCTTCGGCTGTGAACTTTCAGTATCTAGAAGGGTTCATTGTTTCTTCCAGCTTCAGCATGTCTTGCAAGTGCAAGTGTCCACATTTGGCATATAAGAAATTTCCCACAGCATGGAAGTAGGGAAACATTTTTAGCATAATTTCCAGATAGAGGGTCCAGTTTCCTGTTTGTCCCATCTTGAAAGTTTACCCTCCACACTTATTCATCAATAAGCATGCTTTGTTACCATAGTAAGTGATGAAAATAAAGTTTTTCGGTATTGGGACTTAAAACGGCCTATAGAGGCGCTGACCGCAGCCGTCGGTACAGGAAAATTGCCCCTTTAACTAATGCTAAAGTGCCATTGAAACCATTATTTATTGTAAACGCTTTTTGAAAGTGTTAGATATTCAAATCTGAATAATTTTTACCTTGTCATATAAACACAGAACAAAAATATCACATGAAATTTGAAACTGTGCAAAAAAATAATTATTATGAATAAAATAAAAATACATGTAATGCAATTAGCTTGCAAGGGATTTTCCTGAAGCCAGAAGTTATATCTTTTCTTCACCAGAGGGCGTATTCGAGCGCTTGAATTCCGAATAAGAGGAAAAAAATAGGCCACTTTCTGAAAAGTTGAAAATGAAGTGTAATTTTCAAAAAGCTGTAGCGCACGTGCACTACAGCTTTTTGAAATGGGTTTAGAAAAAGTTTTTTTTATAATGAAATTTGTAGATGATTTAATTCTCTTTCTTTTTGTAATTAAGTATGGTACACACAAATTTTATAGTTTACAAGTTATAAGGAAAAAACTGAAAAAAGTCTGAAAATTCCTTTGTTTTTTGGCTCTATAAAGTTTAGCCTTGAGATATTTTGTTGGGAAACTATTAATTTTTGTTATTAGCATCCCCATAAACAGTTTAAAAATGTAAAATCTTCTAGCAGATGTTTTGCTTCTATCATCACTATTTTCTGCCTATTTGACTGGACTAAAAGTTTTAATAACTTTAAAATACAGAGAACCAGAGATATTAAAAATATGACTAATAATTTTAATAACTGATAACACAAGTTACCAAAATAGCCAAACATAAGAATTTAAAGACTTCAAAGCAGTTGTCTTTAACAATTTGCACTCATATAGATATGTCACATCTATGAGGACAAAAAAAAGTTTTCTTATTTATCATTAATTATAATACAAAGCTTATAAAATTACATCAAAAGTATGGAAAACATCGTCTTTTCTAAGGAATTCTACTACTTTCTAATGCATATTTGGTACAAGCTTACTAAATTTAAACAAAATTGTGCATGGTACTTCATATTTATCTTAACTTCTTAGCCTTACAAAGATGATTAATGGCTGGAAGGTTAAGAAAGATACTTATCTCATTTCACTAATTTAATACAATTCTGCAGAGAAGCTATTATATCATTGCATATAATTTTTAGGATATTTAAACATTAGCATAATTGCTTGAATATAAATGTTGCCATAATTTGAAAACAAGGAACACAAAATGAAACCATACATATTAGCAGTGAAATCATAGTAAAATTTGGGTACCCCTTTTTAAAAAAAGTCTGACAAGAAAAGAAAAATATTGAAACACTTTCTACCAACCTTTATTTACATTTTAAAACCGCATTGCACTGCTATCACTTTATGAAATAACAATAAATGTTTCAAATACACAAACAACTTGTTCAATATTTACGTCATTTAATACATACATTAACATTATTTAATATATACATAAATAAAACAAACTAATAATACAAAATATATGGCATATTATTACCAAAATAAGCAGTATAGAATTAGAAATCTTTTCATTGACCACTGTTTCATTTTTTTTATTTATAATGGTGGGCAAGGAATCGCACGCTCTTAAAACTGACTTATGTCAAAATCTTAATGAAAAAAGTACCGAAGTTAGTTGATAGCACACCTCAAATTATGAGAGTGTAAACGAACACTTAGATTACACTTGGCAGAAAGTTTCTTGTTGCATATTCTACACAATAAAAGTTTCTCACTAGTATGAAGTAACAAATGTTTGTTTATATCATTCTTATGATAGAATATCTTCTTGCATATTGCACACACAAATGGTTATTCACCAATATGAACTAACAGATGTCTTTTCAAATAAGCCTTGATAGAAAACTTTTTGTTGCATATTTCACATGCAAAAGGTCTCTCACCAGTATGAACTAACAAATGTGTGCTTAATGAACTCTTTTGATTGAATTTCTTGTTGCATATCTCACATACAAATGGTTTTTCACCAGTATGAACTAATAAATGTCTGGTTAATGAAGTCTTTAGAGAGAATTTCTTGTTGCATATCTCACATGCAAAAAGTTTCTCACCACTATGAACTAACAAATGTGTGCTTACACTTCTCTTGTGAGAGAATTTCTTGTTGCATATGTCACATACAAAAGCTTTCTCACCAGTATGAATTAACAAATGTTTGATTAAATGAGACTTTCGAGAGAATTTCTTGTTGCATGTCTCACATGCAAAAGGTTTCTCACCAGAATGAACTAACAAATGTCTTTTCAAATTACTGTTCTCAGAAAATGTTTTATTGCATATGTCACATACAAATGGTTTCTCACCAGTATGAATGAATAGATGTCTCTTCAAATGTGTTATATTAGAGAATGTCTTGTTACATATTCCACATGCAAATAGTTTCTCACCAGTATGGACTAAAAAATGTCTATTTAAATCGCTCTTTTGAAAGAATTTCTTGCTGCATATTTGACATACAAATGATTTTCCTAGATACGAGTCAGAAGGTACTTCTCTGATATGATCTTGTGAAGTAATGTTTTGTTCCATATTTCACATTTTAAATACTTTTGTCTGCTGTGGGTGATATAATTGATATCTAAGTGATATTTTCTCTTTAAATACTGTCATAGACATATGGATCTGCAATAAATAAAACTGTTAATCTATCATATGTTATAATTCCTCAAAAATATATTTCAGAGCAAAAGAGCTTCTCACAAAAATTTAAAATGAATGAAAAAAATTGAATTTAAATACTTTTCTAACATAGCATTAAAAACTATATTGATTTTCTAAAACTACGGAAAAGGAGCTGCTACTGCCAACTGCAATACAAAATAATTACTGCAGCAGTCTTCAATGAAACAAATAATATAATTTGTACAAAGTAGCAGCCAAAATAGCTGCATGCTTACTTTAAAAAATAAAAGGAGTATCCATTTGCCATAAAACAACTAAAATTGTTTCATGAAAAATCCATTTTTTCCACAGTTTATGCTACTTCAAATTTGACAGTTTTGCATTTTTATTATAAAATCACACATTATTTTGAAAAAAATTAAAACACTTTTTAATTTATTGTCTGTATTATATTTATTGTCATATGTCAGGTTTTTTTTTAACTGCAAACAAGAAAACTTTTATTGAAAACTTTTATTTTGTAGTGATTGACAATTGTTTTGATAATTTTTCTGTAAAGCATTCAGTTTGAGTTGCTACAGTTTAAGAAGATTTATGAGCTTACTTTTAAAAATTGTTTACACGACTTTGAATAGGATGTGTGTTCTTTTTTACAATTTACACAAGATGCTGCGTGTACATGCAGTGGCCCACTACAATACATTGACCCAGGTGATATTAACTTGACATGATGTTTTAAAATGTCCAAAGCATTGACATATAAGGCTGTGCTGTTAATTTTGTATACATTTGTCTAACAGAGCATGATAAATATACAGCTTTTATTGAATTAGGTAAATTGGACATGTTAAAAATGAGTATAAAAGGCTTAGTAGGTATTTGTATTTGATTGCATATTTGTTTGTTTCGGTGGTAGATTTATTATTATAATTTATTATAAGTTTACTCTTGTTAACTTTATTGTTTACATATATCTGCAACATGTTGTAAGCACATGTAGCAATAAACTTTCCTCTTTCTGCTTTCTGGGTAGAAAACGACAGTATATTTTAGTAGAGGAATTTCTTTTGAACAGATTAATACAAAAAACGAAAATATTTTCTTTTTCTGAGGTGGGGGAAAGTGATGGTACAGTTAGACTTAGCTTAGTGTTGAATGATAATTCTACTTTCCACTGTATAGGTATGATTAATTTTAAAAATGGACTGAAAGTTTATTTTATTTATAAACCTATAACCTAAATATAATATCTCAATTAATTGAAAAGTTATTTTTGCATATCTATTTAATGAACATTTATAGGAGTATTATTTTAAACTAGTATATAACCCTATCAAAAAGGACGGAATGTTTATATGCGTTTCATTTTATAAAAGACGTTATACAAACTAACAGTATGAAGGTTTTATTAAGGTTTGTATTGTAGAAAAATACATTTAAAAAATGACAAATGATTTCTACAAATACAAATGATGAGGACATTTTTACTCTATATTCAATTTCTGAATTAGTTCAATGATTGGACAAAACATTCAGATTAAATATTAAGAAAATGTGCAAAAGTTTTAGTAAAATTTTTTATTAATGAGTTTCGCTTGACTCCCCACATAGCTCATCGCTTGATTACATAAGCAAAATTAAACATAAATTCTGAAATTGTTTAATGATTACACAAAACATTAAAATTTTGTTAGTTTTAAATTGCCCAAGTTAATAGTATAATAGAGTTGAATTTTAACATTTCATGAAAAACATAGTTTTCTAGTGATGAAGAAACAAATATACAGCAGAAAGATAGACATGAAAAGAGACAGAAAACTGCATGTTTATGAATATTGCCCCTAAATTTACAGTAAGAAATCAGCCAATCCAAAATTACAGAGAGAACGAAGTTTTTCAGTAATGAATAAATATTTCAAACATATACAATGATGAAAGTAGATTACATAACTTAAACTTTTAAAAGTGTATCTCAAATTAAAGCCTGAATTTTTCTTATTTTAAAAATATGCCTAAAGAAAATTGTAATAAATTTTGATAATTAAAAATCATTTTATAAGCAAATTGCAATTATTATTTGTTTCAGTATTACTGAAAAATATCTTTTCACATTTTCTTATACCTTATTAAATTACAATTTTTTTTCGCTGCAAAGTTCAAATGTTATTATGTTAAAAATCAAAATTTGACATGCATTGATATAAATATTTTAATTACATTTCTGAAGAAATATTCATTTTATTTACAATGCAAGAAAAATTTTAGAATTAAAGTGGATATAAGCAAAGCTCTTAAATATTGACTTAAATAAATTAAAATTTTAAGAAAGAAATAATATTAATTTACATTTTATTTATATTGAATGAAAATTTTAAATTTATATAGCTGAATCTTATAAAATTTGACCTTGAAATAAATCAATATGTCCTGAAGTTTTCTTTTTCGTTTTTTATATTAATTGACGATAGATGGCGTCAAAACAATATTTAAAATTCTCTTCGAATTCTATGCCTACAAAGCCTGTCACCTAGTGTGCTATTTCTGAGTTTCGTTTTGAATTTCAACTGGCTAAAAGTGTTTACAGAAATGTTGATATATATCTGTTTTATATGGAAATATACTGAAAATTAAAATATTTAAAGGCTTTAATACGCTTTTACAAATACTTTATGAGCAGAAACGATTGTTAACCTTTATTTTATTAAAGAAGTGTTCAAAAAGTTGTTCATTTGTTTCGATTTAGAATTTGTGATTCTGAATGGCAACAGTATTGTTTTTTTTATATATCTGGTAATCCGGTGTTATTTTAAATTTAGATCTTAAAACAATATAATTGGATATGATATACATGTTTTATAGTAGGATATATTGGATATGATATACATATTTTATAGGAACTTGTTTTATATTAGGATATATTGGATATGTTATACATGTTTTATATGTTACATTTGCTGAACAGACACGATTACAAGAAGAAGAAATTATCATTTAGCTGTCAGGTTTTTCATTCAGCCTAACATGGCTTTAGCTATGGCAATTTGCAGACCAGAGTGGTCACACCCGGCATGGTTACCAACACTTGGATTTTATTATAAGTAGATACCATACTAGAATATATTTAATTCCATTTCTTCTAATTTATCTTCAATTTGAAAATGTTAATGTATTATTCACTGATATAAGTTTTGTAAAATAGTCTGATATGAAAACAAAACAATTCACTCGCACTATTGTTTCTCTAGATCTCACAAAAATCAATTAAGGATCATGGGTTAAAGTAAAATATAATTCTAAAATGAATATGTGCTCATTTATCGGCAAGTTCTTGAAATAAACTGATGGTCTGTACCATGTAAAATATCTTAAAAAATCAAAAATGGGAGAATAATATATTTCACCAGACTTAGACAATCACTATGTTTAAATTACAAACATTATCTGCATTTTGGAAGAACTAAAATCTGACAGTCATGGATATTTTTCTTAAAAATTAAATATAATGAAAATTGTGTAAGAAAATGTAATGAACATAGATATTGAATATATACATTTGAATGAACATTGCAGGATGTTTTCTTCATTTCACTGGTAAATTTTACAGGAATAATAATAAATATATATATATATATATATAAGTTCTAAACTATACTTACTTTAAGCTGAAAATGCAAGAAATTCTCTTAACAGAATTGTAACAAAACACATTATTTCTATCCTATGTAAATCTAATGTATATAATATCCACTATAATCCTCATTTATATTGTTAGAAACTTGGTTTTACAGGGCCTTCTCTAAAAGAAAACCCCTCTTGACCCCCCCCCCCCCTGAGTCTACTTTCAAACTCAACCAAGTAATTTGACTTCGGAGATAGTTGCAAGTAGAGTTGCAAAGCCTAGAATAAACCCGGATTAAACCTGGGAATAAACCGGGTTTTTGGAAATAAACCGGGTTTTTTGGGAATAAACCAGGTCTTTTGGGAATAAACCTGGCAATAAACCGGGTCTATTGGAAATAAACCCGGGAATAAACCCGTTCTTTCCAACTCTAGTTGCAAGCAAACTACCCATGCATCACCAATACATTATTGACAGACACAACTCCTTTTCTGCTGTCATTTAGGAAGTGGTCTTTTAGCACTAGGGCCAACAGTCATGTATCACTGTCTAGAGTGAAATACAGTAAAACCTCTAAATAACGGACACCTTGGGAGCGCAGAAATTGTCCGCTATTCGGAGGTGTCCGCTATTGGGAAAACTTCAGAGATCCACAAAATCGCTAAGAAATGCTTAACGTTTCATTAATTGACTTTTATATGTCCGAGAACTTCTATTATATGATAAATCAGAAATTAAAATTACTTTTTTAAGCAATAAAATTCAAATGAAATTGTACATACATTTTTCCATTGTTTATTACATTCTTAAGGAAAAAATATGTTACAAAAGTTTGCTTTTGCTTGCTATTACATCTATAGTTAGTGTTTCTATGCGACGTTTTAATGCTGTTAGTAGTTTTAATCCTTCTGAATCATATTTTTTTGGAAAAAGAAAAAAATATGTATAACTGCCCACTGTGTTTTGCCGCTTCTTGGAAATTCTCGATATTGCAGGAAACATCCCCTGGTTTCAGTATCTGATTCATATCACTAATAGAGTCATTTTTGACGAAGATTATGAAGGAATATAATCGCCTACGTCAACTGATTCTGTTTCAATATGGTCATCATCAATGTTGATGGACATTTCGGCATTTCTTCACTCCTGATCCATTTCATTAATTCACTTATTGCGATAGTTCTTCATATCTATCTGAAATAAGTGTTTCATTTTCTTTTAATATAAAGCCTGCTTTTCTGAAACATTGTCGTACGCATTCCGGTTGTATGTTTTTTACAGCTGAAGAAAATCGAATTTGAAAGCATCGGGAACATTAACTAATTTTAGGCTGTTCTCAAGTATATTCATAGAATAAAACTTCCAAAGAATATGGCTTAATAAAAGCTTTCTCTACCAGGCTTTACAATTGTGTACAACGTCATGATCAAGGGGCTGGCATACGGAAGTTGTCTTTTTTTTTTCTTTCTTTTTTGGGGGGGAAAGATGACACAGTTTTAACATTGTCTAATTTATAATGTTTTGTATGAGAAGTTGCACTGTCTAAAAACAAGATAAATTTTCTTTGTTTTTTCATCCTATTATCAAAGGAAGTTAACCATTTAATCACTAAAATACTGGTTATTCACGCTTTTTTATTCACTCTATAACACCAAATTTTTTAAATTGGATGTTCTTTGAGAAAAACATGGGTTTCAGTGATTTTTGAACTATAAGAGGAATTTAAAATTCCCCTAATACATTGCAACATAATAAAATAGTGATTCGCTCTTTTGTCATTTTTTCGCCGCTACAGCCATCCTTTTTAAAGCACAAAGTCTTATTCGAAAAAATTCTGAAAAAGAGTCCGCTTTCCTCGGTATTAAAAATGTTTCTCCCCTCATAACCTTCATAAATTGATTGCAGTTATTCATGCCAATTCTCCACTTTTTTCAGAGCTACAGATTTTGCTTCACATATTGTTTTGAAAGAGATGTTGTGCCGAGACAGAGAAACTTTTCCAGTCATCGATCCAAACCCTTAAAATCATGTAATCCGAGTTCTTTGGCGACTTTTAAAGCCTTTTCCTGAATCAAAGGCCCACTGATAGGATTTTTTTTTTGAACGAAATGAAGTAAACCAATTCATAAATATAGAATTAATTTCAATGGAATCAGTATACCTCGATTTCACATTTTTGGTGTTATCGTTAGAGTTAATAATCCACAAATTCTTTATTTCGTAAAATCTCTCCTGTGTTTTAGCTATTTTAAAACATTCGGCAAGTATCTGTAAACTCTATTTCTGTTTTTCAGATTCACTTACATTTACAATTTCAAATTTTTCTTTTAAAGTTAATCGCTTTCGTTTTGAGGTCATTCTCGAAACATTAATCACGAACAAGACACTAAATTCAGAATACGCAGAACTCAATATATTCAGAAAACGATAAAAATGGTTTTAACATATTTTGAAGCTTTGAATATTGTATGTCAATTAAATCTGAAAAATCAAACAGTAATCGATACAAAATACATAGGAATTTGGGGGATTCCTCAGGCCTTTGGGGATTTTCCAGAGACCACCCCCTACATTTATCTGTGGTCAAAAAATTTGTGACATATTGCCTTAATAAATTTCGAGGCTTTTTAATTTTTTTTTTCATTTTCTTTCTCGTTAAAAAATCATTTTTCATCCTTGATCGCCAAAACTACTGTCCGCTATTCGGAATGTCCGCTATTCAGAGGTTAAACATACAAAAATTTAGATTTTGGGAGTGGGGATTTGAAAAGTGTCCGTTAAATAGAGGTGTCCGGAGTGTTCGTTATGGAGGTTTTACTGTACTGGTATGCAGTTCAGAGTGTGGAGAAATGACTGAAGAAAACAAGCTCAGACAGTAATAAGATCATTAAATAGTACTGTAAAAGTATTGACTAAATGAACATCTATATGTTTTCATTACTTTCAAACTTGCTACTCATTAGAAATTATTTGTTACTTGTTACTTTCGCTACTGTATAAAAAATGAATATTAACAATCATCATATGTACTACAAAACTGCAGCTAATCTAATTGTAAACAGTACATAAGGTGTTTTGAAGAATTCGTTATTGTTACTAACAGAAAAATGAGGTTTACTCCTCAGATATTGCTATTGTGCAGTCATCTCTAAGTATTACATGTAATAAAGTTCTAAATTATAATTAAAAAAAGGCAAACAAAATTAAAATATGATGCAGAAATGAATAATATGTGTCTAAATTGTAGAATTTATTACATATGAAATAAAGGAGAATCAGGGAATATGAAAGAATTGCGCTGAATATGGCAATAATGAAATATTTTGAACATTTTTTATAATTATGAACATTATTATTAAATACATTATGAATATTGTTTATTACTTATGAAGTAAAGAAGAATCGGGAACATGAAAGAATGATATGGAATATTGCAATATTACAATAAAAAAAAGGCAAACAAAATAAAAATATGATGCATAAATGAATTAAGCATATCTAAATTATAGAATTTATTACTTATGAAATAAAGAAGAACTGGCGAAAGCATTCTTTAAGAGTAAAACTTTATGAAATTTATACAATAAAACTATGGGATATAATTATACAAACAAAAATGTTTTTACAAGCAAATCTAGTTAATACTTTTACACTAAAATAAATATGTATTAGTTAGTAATTTATAAAAAAAAATTTTGGAATAATTTTAAAAGTTAAAAAAAAATATGTTTAATTTTTTTCCTATGTAATCATCTTATCAAATAACAATTTATATCAATTACATTATTCTTCCTGAAAATTTTTATTTATATTTAAAAATGATATTTTTTTCAAATATGAAATATAAAAGCATACAAACAAAAATATTTTTAAAAACAACATAAAAATATGACTTTATCACAGAGATATTTTCCCCAAATATAAAATATAAATACATGCACAAATATATTTTTGCAAGCTATAGAACACACTAAAAACTAAACATGTATTGATGTAAGTAGGTGGGAAAAGAGAGTTTCATGCCATGAGGTGGTGCTGTGGTGCTAAATGAGGTGGTGCTGTGGTGCGGCACCACCTCAAAATTGTTGTAAAAGACTACGATGATAAAATTCAAACTTAAAATCGAGGGTGGGGCGAAAGGGTGTGCTATAGGAGAGGGGGTTTTAGGAGGGGGCAGCATGTTATAGCAGGGGGGTATTTTTTAGAGGGGGGGGCTTAATTTTAAAAAAATTAAAATTGTCTTATAGTACGAGGTATCGGCTATGGTAGAGTACGACCACTATGCCCCTACCGCCACCCCCCTACCCCATGCCCCCCCCCCAATTTTTTTTATTTTTAATTTTAGGGGAGAGAAAGTTTAAGGTGGTGTCGCCCTCTATCGGTAAGTATGAAAATTATGGAATTTAAAATGACTGCTTCTGAATTTTAAGTTATAGCATAGTATAAAATAAAATATTCTAAAGTATCTCATCATACTGCTTACAATAGAAATTTAAGTTATAGCATGGTGTAAAATAAAGTAACTTACCACTGCTTACAATGGAAATATATAGTTATAGCATAGCACTTAATAAATAATTTTAAAGTTTCTTACCAAACTGCTTACAATGGAAATATATAGTTATAGCATAGCACTTAATAAATAACTTTAAAGTTTCTTAGCAAACTGCTTACAATGAAAATATTTAGTTATAGCATAGCACTTAATAAATAATTTTAAAGTTTCTTAGCAAACTGCTTACAATGAAAATATTTAGTTAAAGCATAGCACTTAATAAAATATTTTAAAGTTTCTTACCAAACTGCTTACAATGGAAATATTTAGTTATAGCGTAACACTTAACAAAAATTTTAAAGTGACACATGTAAATAATTATAGTTATAAACCGACATATAGGCAGATAGGCAGGCACACAGACAAGCAGGCAGGCAGGTAGGCAGACAGACAGACACACAGTGAACTATTTGTTACGTACACAAGCATGCATATACGAAGTGAACTAATTGTAATAAAATATAAGACGTGCATACGTTTTAAAACATTTTTTTTTTCTTCACAGAAATTAAGAAAATATTAAATTTCGACTACAACTTTCACTTTGAAATAGCGTACTCCCTTGTTAAAAATTATTAGCTTTTAACAAACATGTAAATGAAGCGGGGTTCGAACCTCGAACTTGACAAAATGATCTCATGATGTGTTGATTTGCAGTAGGTTTAAACGAACACACCATGAGACCTTGTTTATTAGACGCGATTTAAGATATATAAGAAAAGGTGTCACGTGACTGAACATATTGGATTATTACTATACAGTACTAATGATATTATAAATTTTGTAAAATAATTTAAGCTTTACGATAAACTTTAATGTTTAAACTTACAAACACATTGGAATGTATTTATAACATATAAAATAACCTTATAAAAGGTTGGTTGGTTTGTTGGTTTTATAAACTTGCAAAGCAAAGCGTATCTTACCAATTTGCATACAAGAGATTTTGTAACATAAATTATATAATACAGCAAATTTTAACTTACCAAGTGAGGTTTAAGGATACTGTAATAGAATTTTTAATTGTATACTTTAAAAAAGAAAGTTTAACTTACCATTATGTTTATGCTCGGATTCGAACTGTCAACCTTTTGGCTAGCTTTCCAATGCGCTCCCAATTACGCTACGATGGCTCCGTACAATTAATATAAATAATGAAACCTAACACAATGTTACTTTTTTCCCTAAGATTTTCAAGTTAATAAAACAGGATATGACGACATTTATAGCATAACATCCTGTTTTACAACGATAAGAATAGCAATATAAGAAGCTTGTACACCATAATGAATTTACTGTTTAAAGTTTTGACTTAAACGATTATTCTTCTAATTACTTAAAACCTTGCTGCATATTTGCTTGATCACCTATCTGTTTACCCTGCTTTTTGGAAACTTCTAAACCTGAAAATGACTACTTCGCTTAACACATCTTACTATGAAATTTCAGAAATCAGCGAATTTAGTAGAATATTTCAGTATTTTGACGTTTTTACCCCATACCATTGGGACTTAGGGGAGGATACGGATGTCGAAGTGCAAATGAATAAGGACTGTGAGTTAAACGTTCACATTCAAAAATATAAAGAATTTGAGAATAGTGGTAAAATGTACCCTACAAATGAAGGAATTACAATATCGTGCGCAACCTTTGATAAATTTGAAACGAGAATGACAAAATTTAATTTTGACTCTGCAGAAAAAGAAACATTCGTATCTAACAACGACTTACTAACGATTTATGTGGATAAGGAATCATGCATACTGCAAAAAATATTGAAACCTGATTGTTTACTACTTACAAAAGAACAATTTCTCAAACTAGAGAAAAACTGTATTGAAATTAGCGAATGTCTTATTCAAACTTTTTTAACAAAACTTTTACCTGTTTATGTTTTAAAAAACGTAAAAATATGTAAATGTTCTCACTTTACAGAGGAAGAGGCGATGGACTATTTTTTAGAATGCTTCGATCATGAATTAGAGAGATCAGTATATCGCACGTTTGACTGTTATTTATGTTCAATCGGCCAACCAGTAGAAATGGATCATGAATGTATGAGATATAATTTAAGAAAACAGTTTAACTGGTGCGCAGACAGTGCTTTGTTAAATTTCAACATTAAGGAATTTGTGAAAAACCTGCTAGAGAAATGTACATGTAATTATACTTATTTATTTTTTGAATCTATGAATGTAGACTTTTATAATAAGCATTTGAGCAATGTATTTATAAATTAACGTAGAAATGTTTTATATTTAATAAATATTTGTTTAGTTTTTCATCATGTGTCTGTTTTTTATTTATGTATAAGGAATAAATAAGTTTAGTTTTCGGAAAGTTTTACAATTTTTATTCAGAAAATGTAGAAACTTGTTTTATTTTTCTACAAAAATTAAGGATTTTATACTATTTCATTAAACATGTGTACCATTATTATAATATAACTTACATATTGTATACAAAATACTACCCTTTACTTGATAAATTATTTAAGATTTTAAACCAAAACTGAGCGAATATTATAAAGATTATCGAGTTTGAAAATAGATCTGTTGTCTACCAGAGCAAAAACAAGAAACTACTTATTTGCGGATAACATCCCTGTTTTCTTACTGATAACGGTACTTCTTGTATAGTTTAAGGTATAAAAATTATTTCATTTACTTAATTAGCAATACCATATAATGAACGAGTATTTTCACATATTTAAATTTGCATTTTAAGCCACGATGAATACATAATAAAACATTACTTGTATACTTTTACATAAAAATTGAAAATACATTTATACTTAACGAAATCACCCACTGTATAATAAAAGATACTTTGCTAAATTACTTATGTTTAACATACAGACTAATTTCTGTATACGATATATAACACGTGACGCTATTTTTAATTATTTTAAGCATGCGCGCCCTCTACAATTAAATAAATATTCATGAAAAGTTTTATTTGAAATAATATTCATACTGTTTCTGTGCCGTTAAGACGTTCTAATTTTTTCTCCGTTTAAGTGATCTGCGATTTTAATTGATTTAAATTAAATAAGTACAATGCAAGACATGATGTTAGACGAACCAACCAAGATAAGAAAAGCCTTGACATCGGAGTTTAAGTTGCAAATAGACTGTACTATTTTAATGAAACCTGTTTTGAATAAGGAACCGATGGCCTCTTCATCAGATCAAGTCGATCAAAAGTTACCTTTTACATGTGATACATGTAAAGAAGTATTTACTAAAAAATATATGTTATTAAGACATATGAACTTACATTTAGAAAAAAAACCCTCTAAGTGTGATAATCTGTTTACTACAAAGAGCGCTTTACAGGATGATATGCTAATTAATCCCAAGACATCTGCCACATATAAATGTGAGAAATGCAGTAAGACTTTCTCACGAAAAAATGTGTTAGTTAGACACATGACATTTCACTTAGAAAAGAAACCTTTTAATTGTAAAATGTGTTCGAAATCTTTTGTGCAGAAAAGTGACTTACAAAAGCATAACTTAGTACATTCTAAACAAGGAGTTGTACATAAATGTAATGAATGTGATAAAAAGTTTTTACGGGAAAAAAATTTAATAAATCATACTATGATTCATAACACAACTCAGCAAAAGCAAAGGAATATTGAACCATTTACCAGACACTATAAATGTGTCGATTGTTCTGAAATATTTAATCACAGATTTGACTTAGTGAAGCATAGAAAAATTCATCTCTCGCCCAAAGAACATATATCTGAACAGCGTACTGAACTTTTAAACCATTTACAGAATTTATTACTACGTATAGACACTTTACAAATTGCTATAAAAAATGAAACTATTCCTTTTTGAAATATTGACTTTACCAATTTATTTGAACTATACAACTTCTTGTATATACTAATGTATGTGCTTAAATAATTAAATAAATAATAGATAAGTGAAAAAGCTTTTGTGTTTTATTTTTCAATATGATTATATTATATCACTATTATGTGAATGAATGGACTTGTAAATTTATACACTATGTATAAAAGTAAATTTCTTGGACTTTTACAAGAAGTAAAAATTTAATACAAATATATTTCAGATTTTTTAAATATATTATTGATTCACATATGATAGTTAAATTAATATGCTATGAAACATATAATTTTGTATAATCTATATTATTAATTTTCTTTAACACATATTACTCTTTTACAATAAATCGATTTAACTAATTATACATTTGTGTAATTAAACAAACTTATTTTACTAACTATACGTATCGATAATTAATTTTTATTATTTACATACACATGATTATACTTTTTACCGTACGCGATTAACTAATTATACATTTAATAAGCGTTGCCATACCCGCTTTTATAAATAATTAGATAGTATAAAGCATACGGATTTCACATAAACAAGCAATATTCATTAAATGAACAATTTGAATCTTTAAGCTATAACGTCAAATTTACTTTTAAACTTGCTTTTAACTGTAACCATCACTCTTTTTTAACCTATGTTAGTAACTGTTTAGATATAATATAATCAGTTTACTGTTGACTTTTGTCGTGACTGAACCTTTTACTGTTTGTTATTTAAAAATGGCTTGTGAATTAGATGGGATTAAACGGTCATGTGAAGAAATGGCTTCTTCAACAAAGTTTCAACGTTTAGATAAACCTATGGAAAATTCTGATTTTTATAAAAATGAATTTTTACCCAAATCTAATATACAGGAGAACTATGAAACACTATCACCTACCATGGACTTGTATGCAGCAGAGCCTAAGATTACCAAGGATTCTACAACCCCAATATTTACTAACTGTGATAATGACAAAACGTCTTTCCCCGACACCTGTTGTGCGTCTACCTCTGCTAAAAGCTTTTTGGGTACAATGTTTAAGGATCTAGATTTTAAAAATTTGGAAACATATCTTACCTCACAGCCTACAAGTGGTTTAATTTCTTCAAATGAACCATCAACTAGCATTACACATAGTAGTGAACAATTATATAACATACCCCCTCCCATCGCATGTGTGAATAACATTTCCAAAACCAAACATGGTAAATCTCGCATTTTTGTCATGTTTCGGATTAAACTTGCTGATTTTATATTTTTAATTTTAAAACGACATTATAAACAATTTTATGTACATATTGAAGAGATCAAACACAATGTATTTTCAAATGAAGAAATTTCATCAACAAATAGAATTTTTATGGATATTTCAACATGGTATGAATTCCAATATAAAATTTTTGGATTTAATTTAAAATATAAAAGTTCATCGTTTATTGCTAACAATACAGTATTAGTGTTAAATTATAATAATTCTATTATGCAAATAAAAAATTTAAAGAATTATACACATTGTGTTTTAAACGATTTTCAGTTAGAAAATTTAAAAGAAAAAGCTATTGATTTTAATAGCAATCTTATTAAACACTTGTATACAGTTCATCTACCGTAGTTAATTAAGCAAAAATGCACACTCGTTAATTTACCTTCTGAAATCGAGCGTGTTTTACTAACGAAACTTATCTCTTCTATTGAGGATAATGTACTGACAATATTAAACCAAATTTATGAATGTGTAGGATGTATATTTAGACACCAATCCCAAAGTCTACATACATGTTTCACCTTTAATAAACGTGAAAGATTTAATCACTTAGGGGATATGATTTTAATGCTTGTAAATTTTGATTATGTTATTTCAAGGTTTTTAAACGGAGTTGAATGTATCAGTGAAAACTTTTTACGTAACATTAATGTGGAATTTATTCGAAATGTATTATTTAAGTCCTGAAAATAAAATATTTTGCTTTAAATCTGTGTGTTTATTTAAACAAAATGTGTGTGTGTTTATTAATATTGTTTAACTTGCAATTTAAGATTAATAATTTCTCTTATATGTTTATAACAGAAACATGATAACATAGTATGTATACTAAATGTTAGTAACATACTACACATGTTAGTAAATGTATTTTTGAACTATTATAAAAGTTTTTAAAATTTTACAAGATAGCAAAATTATTTTTCAGTTAAAAAAGTTTTATAAATTTACAATTTTAAATTTAAAACTTAATAAAAGTATTTCATACTTTATCAATGTTGATTCGTCTTGTATGTTAATATTATATAATGGTAACATACTATATAGTTGTTATGTTACTACATATACTTATAAAAATAATTTAAACATGTTATATTATTGTAAAAGTTTTTAAAAAAAATTACAAACTAACTTAAATTAAAAAAGTTATAAGTAAACAAAATAATTATTTTTTTAATTAAAATAAATTAACAAAAATGAAAAGTTATCAAAATTATTTTATAAATGTTTTAAAATACTTAATTTTAATAAATTGTGTCTATGTATACATACATATATATATATATATATATATATATATATATATATACCTATATACATGTGGAACTTTAGTTAAGTAATAGAAATTCTCAAACTTTGTCATTAGAAACCCTATATTCTGATAATTAATAACAATTAGCTTTAAATTAAAGAAATAGATTAATTTATACTTACAAATATAGCCCACTTATAATAGCACATCCATCTTACATAGTTACTTCAGACATTATGCTTGTTACTATCCTAGCAACAAGATGTTTTTGTCGTACCACGTGATTTCCTTTAAAGTCACGTGATCATGAAGATAAGAATTAAACACAACGTGTTTGACATTTTCACTTCTGCTATAGAAGAGGCTTGTTTGGTAAGTTATAATGTCCTGTATTCTTTATTTTACACTTTATTTTACAATTTATTAAGAAGATGTAATTTAAATAACGTTTATATTGCAAGCGTAAGGTAAAAGCACTAAATTATTGTTTTAAAAGCCTTTTACTTTGTAATTCTATCGACAATAAGATGATGTAATACATTTAAAATCTTACTATTGGGTTTTATTTTAGCATAAACATTATTTATTCAACTGGCTATTGCTTTTAGAAGTAACTTAATTTTCTTACACAAGCGGAAAATAATATTTCTTCATTAATATATCATGTTTACAAAATTTTTAAGTTATATATAATATACCTTGTAAATACATTGTATATTTTTATATTATAAGTATCTATAAGTATATGTATACTTACATGTTATTTAAGTATATATGTATACTTATGGATTTGGTATATAAATATACAATGTATTTACAAGGTATATTATATATAACTTAAAAATTTTGTAAACATGATATATTAATGAAGAAATATTATTTTCCGCTTGTGTAAGAAAATTAAGTTACTTCTAAAAGCAATAGCCAGTTGAATAAATAATGTTTATGCTAAAATAAAACCCAATAGTAAGATTTTAAATGTATTACATCATCTTATTGTCGATAGAATTACAAAGTAAAAGGCTTTTAAAACAATAATTTAGTGCTTTTACCTTACGCTTGCAATATAAACGTTATTTAAATTACATCTTCTTAATAAATTGTAAAATAAAGTGTAAAATAAAGAATACAGGACATTATAACTTACCAAACAAGCCTCTTCTATAGCAGAAGTGAAAATGTCAAACACGTTGTGTTTAATTCTTATCTTCGTGATCACGTGACTTTAAAGGAAATCACGTGGTACGACAAAAACATCTTGTTGCTAGGATAGTAACAAGCATAATGTCTGAAGTAACTATGTAAGATGGATGTTCTATTATAAGTGGGATATATTTGTAAGTATAAATTAATCTATTTCTTTAATTTAAAGCTAATTGTTATTAATTATCAGAATATAGGGTTTCTAATGACAAAGTTTGAGAATTTCTATTACTTAACTAAAGTTCCACATGTATATAGGTACATATATATATATATATATATATATGTATACATAGACACAATTTATTAAAATTAAGTATTTTAAAACATTTATAAAATAATTTTGATAACTTTTCATTTTTGTTAATTTATTTTAATTAAAAAAATAATTATTTTGTTTACTTATAACTTTTTTAATTTAAGTTAGTTTGTAATTTTTTTAAAAACTTTTACAATAATATAACATGTTTAAATTATTTTTATAAGTATATGTAGTAACATAACAACTATATAGTATGTTACCATTATATAATATTAACATACAAGACGAATCAACATTGATAAAGTATGAAATACTTTTATTAAGTTTTAAATTTAAAATTGTAAATTTATAAAACTTTTTTAACTGAAAAATAATTTTGCTATCTTGTAAAATTTTAAAAACTTTTATAATAGTTCAAAAATACATTTACTAACATGTGTAGTATGTTACTAACATTTAGTATACATACTATGTTATCATGTTTCTGTTATAAACAAATAAGAGAAATCATTAATCTTAAATTGCAAGTTAAACAATATTAATAAACACACACACATTTTGTTTGAATAAACACACAGATTTAAAGCAAAATATTTTATTTTCAGGACTTAAATAATACATTTCGAATAAATTCCACATTAATGTTACGTAAAAAGTTTTCACTGATACATTCAACTCCGTTTAAAAACCTTGAAATAACATAATCAAAATTTACAAGCATTAAAATCATATCCCCTAAGTGATTAAATCTTTCACGTTTATTAAAGGTGAAACATGTATGTAGACTTTGGGATTGGTGTCTAAATATACATCCTACACATTCATAAATTTGGTTTAATATTGTCAGTACATTATCCTCAATAGAAGAGATAAGTTTCGTTAGTAAAACACGCTCGATTTCAGAAGGTAAATTAACGAGTGTGCATTTTTGCTTAATTAACTGCGGTAGATGAACTGTATACAAGTGTTTAATAAGTTTTCTATTAAAATCAATAGCTTTTTCTTTTAAATTTTCTAACTGAAAATCGTTTAAAACACAATGTGTATAATTCTTTAAATTTTTTATTTGCATAATAGAATTATTATAATTTAACACTAATACTGTATTGTTAGCAATAAACGATGAACTTTTATATTTTAAATTAAATCCAAAAATTTTACATTGGAATTCATACCATGTTGAAATATCCATAAAAATTCTATTTGTTGATGAAATTTCTTCATTTGTAAATACATTGTGTTTGATCTCTTCAATATGTACATAAAACTGTTTATAATGTCGTTTAAGAGTTAAAAATATAAAATCAGCAAGTTTAATCCGAAACATGACAAAAATGCGAGATTTACCATGTTTGGTTTTGGAAATGTTATTCACACATGCGATGGGAGGGGGTATGTTATATAATTGTTCACTACTATGTGTAATGCTAGTTGATGGTTCATTTGAAGAAATTAAACCACTTGTAGGCTGTGAGGTAAGATATGTTTCCAAATTTTTAAAATCTAGATCCTTAAACATTGTACCCAAAAAGCTTTTAGCAGAGGTAGACTCACAACAGGTGTCGGGGAAAGACGTTTTGTCATTATCACAGTTAGTAAATATTGGGGTTGTAGAATCCTTGGTAATCTTAGGCTCTGCTGCATACAAGTTCATGGTAGGTGATAGTGTTTCATAGTTCTCCTGTATATTAGATTTGGGTAAAAATTCATTTTTATAAAAATCAGAATTTTCCATAGGTTTATCTAAACGTTGAAACTTTGTTGAAGAAGCCATTTCTTCACATGACCGTTTAATCCCATCTAATTCACAAGCCATTTTTAAATAACAAACAGTAAAAGGTTCAGTCACGACAAAAGTCAACAGTAAACTGATTATATTATATCTAAACAGTTACTAACATAGGTTAAAAAAGAGTGATGGTTACAGTTAAAAGCAAGTTTAAAAGTAAATATGACGTTATAGCTTAAAGATTCAAATTGTTCATTTAATGAATACTGCTTGTTTATGTGAAATCCGTATGCTTTATACTATCTAATTATTTATAAAAGCGGGTATGGCAACGCTTATTAAATGTATAATTAGTTAATCGCGTACGGTAAAAAGTATAATCATGTGTATGTAAATAATAAAAATTAATTATCGATACGTATAGTTAGTAAAATAAGTTTGTTTAATTACACAAATGTATAATTAGTTAAATCGATTTATTGTAAAAAAGTAATATGTGTTAAAGAAAATTAATAATATAGATTATACAAAATTATATGTTTAATAGCATATTAATTTAACTATCATATGTGAATCAATAATATATTTAAAAAATCTGAAATATATTTGTATTAAATTTTTACTTCTTGTAAAAGTCCAAGAAATTTACTTTTATACATAGTGTATAAATTTACAAGTCCATTCATTCACATAATAGTGATATAATATAATCATATTAAAAAATAAAACACAAAAGCTTTTTCACTTATCTATTATTTATTTAATTATTTAAGCACATACATTAGTATATACAAGAAGTTGTATAGTTCAAATAAATTGGTAAAGTCAATATTTCAAAAAGGAATAGTTTCATTTTTTATAGCAATTTGTAAAGTGTCTATACGTAGTAATAAATTCTGTAAATGGTTTAAAAGTTCAGTACGCTGTTCAGATATATGTTCTTTGGGCGAGAGATGAATTTTTCTATTCTTCACTAAGTCAAATCTGTGATTAAATATTTCAGAACAATCGACACATTTATAGTGTCTGGTAAATGGTTCAATATTCCTTTGCTTTTGCTGAGGGGTGTTATGAATCATAGTATGATTTATTAAATTTTTTTCCCGTAAAAACTTTTTATCACATTCATTACATTTATGTACAACTCCTTGTTTAGAATGTACTAAGTTATGCTTTTGTAAGTCACTTTTCTGCACAAAAGATTTCGAACACATTTTACAATTAAAAGGTTTCTTTTCTAAGTGAAATGTCATGTGTCTAACTAACACATTTTTTCGTGAGAAAGTCTTACTGCATTTCTCACATTTATATGTGGCAGATGTCTTGGGATTAATTAGCATATCATCCTGTAAAGCGCTCTTTGTAGTAAACAGATTATCACACTTAGAGGGTTTTTTTTTTCTAAATGTAAGTTCATATGTCTTAATAACATATATTTTTTAGTAAATACTTCTTTACATGTATCACATGTAAAAGGTAACTTTTGATCGACTTGATCTGATGAAGAGGCCATCGGTTCCTTATTCAAAACAGGTTTCATTAAAATAGTACAGTCTATTTGCTCCTTAAACTCCGATGTCAAGGCTTTTCTTATCTTGGTTGGTTCGTCTAACATCATGTCTTGCATTGTACTTATTTAATTTAAATCAATTAAAATCGCAGATCACTTAAACGGAGAAAAAATTAGAACGTCTTAACGGCACAGAAACAGTATGAATATTATTTCAAATAAAACTTTTCATGAATATTTATTTAATTGTAGAGGGCGCGCATGCTTAAAATAATTAAAAATAGCGTCACGTGTTATATATCGTATACAGAAATTAGTCTGTATGTTAAACATAAGTAATTTAGCAAAGTATCTTTTATTATACAGTGGGTGATTTCGTTAAGTATAAATGTATTTTAAATTTTTATGTAAAAGTATACAAGTAATGTTTTATTATGTATTCATCGTGGCTTAAAATGCAAATTTAAATATGTGAAAATACTCGTTCATTATATGGTATTGCTAATTAAGTAAATGAAATAATTTTTATACCTTAAACTATACAAGAAGTACCGTTATCAGTAAGAAAACAGGGATGTTATCCGCAAATAAGTAGTTTCCTGTTTTTGCTCTGGTAGACAACAGATCTATTTTCAAACTCGATAATCTTTATAATATTCGCTCAGTTTTGATTTAAAATCTTAAATAATTTATCAAGTAAAGGGTAGTATTTTGTATACAATATGTAAGTTATATTATAATAATGGTACACATGTTTAATGAAATAGTATAAAATCCTTAATTTTTGTAGAAAAATAAAACAAGTTTCTACATTTTCTGAATAAAAATTGTAAAACTTTCCGAAAACTAAACTTATTTATTCCTTATACATAAATAAAAAACAGACACATGATGAAAAACTAAACAAATATTTATTAAATATAAAACATTTCTACGTTAATTTATAAATACATTGCTCAAATGCTTATTATAAAAGTCTACATTCATAGATTCAAAAAATAAATAAGTATAATTACATGTACATTTCTCTAGCAGGTTTTTCACAAATTCCTTAATGTTGAAATTTAACAAAGCACTGTCTGCGCACCAGTTAAACTGTTTTCTTAAATTATATCTCATACATTCATGATCCATTTCTACTGGTTGGCCGATTGAACATAAATAACAGTCAAACGTGCGATATACTGATCTCTCTAATTCATGATCGAAGCATTCTAAAAAATAGTCCATCGCCTCTTCCTCTGTAAAGTGAGAACATTTACATATTTTTACGTTTTTTAAAACATAAACAGGTAAAAGTTTTGTTAAAAAAGTTTGAATAAGACATTCGCTAATTTCAATACAGTTTTTCTCTAGTTTGAGAAATTGTTCTTTTGTAAGTAGTAAACAATCAGGTTTCAATATTTTTTGCAGTATGCATGATTCCTTATCCACATAAATCGTTAGTAAGTCGTTGTTAGATACGAATGTTTCTTTTTCTGCAGAGTCAAAATTAAATTTTGTCATTCTCGTTTCAAATTTATCAAAGGTTGCGCACGATATTGTAATTCCTTCATTTGTAGGGTACATTTTACCACTATTCTCAAATTCTTTATATTTTTGAATGTGAACGTTTAACTCACAGTCCTTATTCATTTGCACTTCGACATCCGTATCCTCCCCTAAGTCCCAATGGTATGGGGTAAAAACGTCAAAATACTGAAATATTCTACTAAATTCGCTGATTTCTGAAATTTCATAGTAAGATGTGTTAAGCGAAGTAGTCATTTTCAGGTTTAGAAGTTTCCAAAAAGCAGGGTAAACAGATAGGTGATCAAGCAAATATGCAGCAAGGTTTTAAGTAATTAGAAGAATAATCGTTTAAGTCAAAACTTTAAACAGTAAATTCATTATGGTGTACAAGCTTCTTATATTGCTATTCTTATCGTTGTAAAACAGGATGTTATGCTATAAATGTCGTCATATCCTGTTTTATTAACTTGAAAATCTTAGGGGAAAAAAGTAACATTGTGTTAGGTTTCATTATTTATATTAATTGTACGGAGCCATCGTAGCGTAATTGGGAGCGCATTGGAAAGGTAGCCAAAAGGTTGACAGTTCGAATCCGAGCATAAACATAATGGTAAGTTAAACTTTCTTTTTTAAAGTATACAATTAAAAATTCTATTACAGTATCCTTAAACCTCACTTGGTAAGTTAAAATTTGCTGTATTATATAATTTATGTTACAAAATCTCTTGTATGCAAATTGGTAAGATACGCTTTGCTTTGCAAGTTTATAAAACCAACAAACCAACCAACCTTTTATAAGGTTATTTTATATGTTATAAATACATTCCAATGTGTTTGTAAGTTTAAACATTAAAGTTTATCGTAAAGCTTAAATTATTTTACAAAATTTATAATATCATTAGTACTGTATAGTAAACCCAGCTAGAAAATGTTTGCACTTTTTTTGCAAAAAAGTTTCAATTGTGTACAATTTGTGCAAAAAAAGTGAATATTTTTGAATATTTCAAAAAGTGTACACTTTGTGTGCACATTATATGCATTTTTTATGCATACAAAAAAGTGCATATTTTTTGTTTTCAAAAACTGTGCAAATTTTTTGCATAAAATAACTGCCTGTTCCGTGTTCGCAAAAAGTGTGCATTTTTTATGCACAAAAGTCTTTACTTTTTATAGATGTAAAAATTTCTATATTCCAAGTTTTGATTATTTCTATGCATAATGGTGCCAATTCAAATCTGTAAATTTTTTCAAAAGTGCATGTATTTCCTATGAGAATACAATATTACCTAAAAAGAAATACTTCAACGTCACAGATTCGTGCCCCCCTTCCAGCAATATTTTCCTCCCTCACCCCCTCGAGGGATGTGAAGGTGGGGCTGGGGGGGGGATAAAACATATTTCACACTTTCTGTTCTTCTATGACCTGCAATTTGACTAATAATATAAGATTAAATTCTTTTTCAACATTTTTAATAATAATTCAATGGGGGGGGGGGTAACCCCCTCATTGAATTGGACGTATGTACATATGTATATATTATATAGATATTATAAAGAAAAATACAGCTTTAAAACACATATTTTACTGTACATTATTTTTTTTTAAATAATTTTTTTTCAAAAAAAAAAAAAAAAAACTTTTGTTAAAATTTTAAGTTTTTAAAAATTACAAACTTAAATGAGGAATATCTCAAAATTTTCTTCTCGGTAAATTTTCAAAAATTTTAATTTTTTTTTTTTATTTAAATTTTTAAGATTTGAAATTTTATAATTTTACCCCTCTCAAATGCACAGTTGGGGTATTCTACATCTCCCAGAGACAGTGAAAATGATCTAAATTACATAAAGCATATATTCTAAAACTAATTAAATAAAATTCCAACTGCTAATTTTTTGAACAGTGTGACAGGCCGACAGGAGTGGAGGATATATTAGTTTCCATCTGCGCGTGCGCGGTGCCTTTCCTTCTGTTGTCGAGATACATGAGGCAAGCGTAAACAAGAATTGTATATACAAGATTCTAACCCAATTTTTCTCGCCTGATGTTGTCTATTTTACAGAAAAAAAGGTAAATTATTCAATTTTATGTTGTAATGTTCTCTAAAAAACGTTGTAAATGAACGTTTGTTTGGAATAAAACCACCCTAATCCTAGTTATAAATGTTAGGCTTAAATGCTACGGCTTTTGGGGGAAAAAAAATCTTTTAGCTGCTTTTAGCGGTAGTGCTTTTATCAATTTTCACAGTAACTTGTGATTTTCAGTTTAACTATAGCAGGGGTCATACAGACGCCTTACACTACTTAGAAACTCCATAGAAATTAAAAAGTTTCCAAGGAGATACTTAAACTCCTTAAATAAACAAAACAAAATACTTCTTAAATTATCACAAAGTATAATTTAGCGTTCAACAATGATTAAAGAAAGTAAAATAAGTCTTCCCATGTTTATAAAAATGAAGTTCAAGTAATTACTGTCCTTCGAAGAAAAAAAAAATAATCAAATTGTGTTTTTGTTTTGTTTGTACATACCCATAAGTTTTCGCTTCAAAATTTGGTTTTTAAAATCTATCTGCATGTGATGTATGATGAGTATTTGAGAATTGACTGTCCTCTGTATCTGTAATATATGACTAAAGCTAAGATACTTGTTTTTATTTTACTTTAAAGTTAATATGTTTAAAAGAAAGCTATGAACAATATTAATATGATTATTTATTGAACTTCAACATGGGGTACAGTGGACCACCCACTCCTGGAGCACAGTGGTCCACAATCCACTCTGCTCCTGTAATGCAGAATGTTCAAAATATTTAATAATTGCTTATTTTCTATAAAGAAAGATTGCTTTAAAGTAGATTTAACTGTAAAATAAAGTAAACAAATAAAAATAACAATTTATTTAACATAGTAAGAAATATTTTGTTTTGTATTTACTGCCTTTGATAAATATAACTGTAGTCTAATTGTTGATGATTTTATTCAAGTAAGATTTATGAGACGCAAATTGAATGGAAATCAGTTTATTTCTTCTGAAACTGTAGATGAATCTGCTGTTGATGTCAATGATTTCATAATGTTGCTCTCAGACCCAAAATTATTTCTTGAAAATTCCAGGCTCAATCTTACTCATAAGTACTTAAGAATTTAATTTGCAAATTTTAATGTGAGCGGATTTTTTTGTACTTAAGTAATAACTTCAACTAAATTGCAATTGTTCCTGTATTAATCTGTTATTATTTTCAAAATATAATTTTTTTGTTTTTGCTTCAAAATTTATATTACTATGTTATTTTGTGGGTGAAGGGGCAACAAAACATAATTAGATTAATGAAAAATAGATTTATATTGTATTTTAGATAATACCTAATAGTGGTCCATTGTACCACGGTGGGTGGACCACTGTACCACGCTTCCGGGGTACACTGGTCCACTTCACAAGTGTATATAATTTTTTTTTTTTTTTTTTTTTGAAAAATGTATTGAAAACTATGTTGTGAGAAAATTATGATGGATGTAAGAAGGTTTAAGGAATATTCAAAAATATTTTCATACAGATCGGTCAGTCTGTTAAAGAGAAAAAAAATGTTAACTGGAAAAGTGGTCCACTGTGTACCGGTCTCCCCTACATAAAGTTTAGAACAGAAGCAGTATCTTATTAGTTATTCGCGCTTTTTATTAATCTTTCAATCAAGCGGTCTTGGAAACCAAAACCACTCACAGTATGTATGCAACAGTTTTTGTGCCAGCAATTAAGGGTTAAACTGCATAAAGTAATAAAGGAACAGCTTTGTGATTAACCTGCTGTGTGCCATCTTGTTTTTTAAATCAAGACATATTTGTTTTGTTTCTCATTTCCTTTCATCCATATTTACTTATTATAAACACATTATTTAATTTTATTGACTAATTTATTTATATTTAATAATATAAGTTAAAATGTTTTGATTTAAAAAATGAGATTTCTGACCTTGAGCGATAAATCAAAACATTTGTTTAGTTTCTGACATAATCAATAGGGTGGGTCAAAATCATTTCTATTACCGCTGCAGAGGCAGTCAAAAATTTGAAAAAAACGGCAAAAATTTCAATTTTTCGTTTTTTCTAGAGTTTTTAACTTTTATTATATGTCTAGAATTAAATAAATTTACATTATAGCTTGTAATAACTTATAAATGTGTAGTAATTTTGATCATGAGCATTGCGAACCAGGGGCGAAAAAGGCCCGTCCCCACCCACCCCCCCCCCTTAAATTTGAGAGAAAGGGGTTTTTTGAAGTGATTTTCCGGAACGTTTTAGAGATTTTTTGTTGGGAGGGGGGAGAAAAAGTGAAAATTGAGGGGGAATTTATGTAAGAATTTTTCCTACTAAAAAAATCCTTAAATTTACCATAAAATCGCAAAAATTTCTTCAAAAACCCCTTTTTTCCAAAATTTAAGAGGGGCGGGCCCCTCTTGCCCTTGGTTGGCAATCCCCATCATCAAAATTACTAGACATTTATTAGTTATTACTAGACATAATGTAAATTTTTTTAATAGTAGACATATAATATGAATTTGAAAAAAGTAAAAAACGGAAAATTGAAATTTTTGCCGTTTTTTTTTTCAAAATTTTGGCTGCCTCTGTGGCGGTAATAGAAATAATTTCACCATAATGACATTTTATTGGAACATTACTAACATCTTGATGTAGCTTTTGCATTCTATTAGAAATTGTATTGGTATGGTTGAATAATTTAATTTAAAAAAAAAAAAAAAAAAAAAAAGCTATTTTTTTAAACTTTGCCCTCTTTGCGGCGGTAAAAGATATTTAAAAGATATTAACCATTTGGTGTAATATTTTGTGAATTTATTCCTTATTACCAATGGCAACTTTTCCGCACTATTACGTTTCGATTATATAAATTTCGGTTTTTTCGACACACCCTAATAACCAAGTTAAATCAAAACATTTTAACTTCTATTATTAAATATAAATAAATGATTCAATAAAATTAAATAATGTGTTTATAATAAGTAAATGTGGATGAATATTATTTTGGAATTATTAATTGAAAGTAAACTAAAAAAATTATTTAAAATATATAAAATATGCTTTGATTTTGTTTGTCAAAATTTGTTGGGGGGGGGGGGGGGAGGAACTCTACTGCAGGAACCCTCATTCAATTCCAAAACTAGCTCTCTTTTTTTTTGGTTCACAAGAGGTAAACATACTTTTTGAAGCCCCCCCCCCCCCCCCCCCCTTAATTTTATTGACTAATTTATTTATATTTAATAATGAAAGTAAAAATATTTTGATTTAAAAAATGAGATTTCTGACCTTGAGTGATAAATCAAAACATTTGTTTAGTTTCTGACATAATCAATCGGGTCGAAATCATTTCTATTACCGCTGCAGGGGCAGTCAAAATTTTGAAAAAAAACCGGCAAAAATTTCAATTTTTCGTTTTTAATTTTTATTATATGTCTGGAATTAAATAAATTTACATTATAGCTTGTAATAACTTATAAATGTGTAGTAATTTTGATCATGAGCATTGCGAACCAGGGGCAAGAGAGGCCCGTTCCCCCCCCCCTAAATTTGAGAGAAAAGGGTTTTTTGAAGTGATTTTCCGGAACGTTTTAGAGATTTTTTGTTGGGAGGGGGGAGAAAAAGTGAAAATTGAGGGGGAATTTATGTAAGATTTCTTCCTACTAAAAAAATCCTTAAATTTACCATAAAATCGCAAAATTTTCTTCAAAAAGCCCGTTTTTCCAAAATTTAAGAGGGGCGGGCCCCTCTCGCCCTTGGTTGGCAATCCCCATCATCAAAATTACTGGACATTTATTAGTTATTACTAGACATAATGTAAATTTTTTTAATAGTAGACATATAATATGAATTTGAAAAAAAGTAAAAAACGGAAAATTGAAATTTTTGCCGTTTTTTTTTCAAAATTTTGGCTGCCTCTGTGGCGGTAATAGAAATAATTTCACCATAATGACATTTTATTGGAACATTACTAACATCTTGATGTAGCTTTTGCATTCTATTAGAAATTGTATTGGTATGGTTGGATAATTTAATTTAAAAAAAAAAAAAAAAAAAAAAAAAAAAAAAAAAAAAAAAAGCGATTTTTTTAAACTTTGCCCTCTTTGCGGCGGTAAAAGATATTTAAAAGATATTAACCATTTGGTGTAATATTTTGTGAATTTATTCCTTATTACCAATGGCAACTTTTCCGCACTATTACGTTTCGATTATATAAATTTCGGTTTTTTCGACCCACCCTAATAACCAAGTTAAATCAAAACATTTTAACTTCTATTATTAAATATAAATAAATGATTCAATAAAATTAAATAATGTGTTTATAATAAGTAAATGTGGATGAATATTATTTTGAATTATTAATTGAAAGTAAACTAAAAAATTATTTAAAATATATAAAATATGCTTTGATTTTGTTTGTCAAAATTTGTTGGGGAGGGGGGGAGGAACTCTACTGCAGGAACCCTCATTCAATTCCAAAACTAGCTTTTTTTTTTGGTTCACAAGAGGTAAACATACTTTTTGAAGCCCCCCCCCCCCTTAATTTTATTGACTAATTTATTTATATTTAATAATGAAAGTAAAAATATTTTGATTTAAAAAATGAGATATCTCACCTTGAGTGATAAATCAAAACATTTGTTTAGTTTCTGACATACTCAATCGGGTCGATATCATTTCTATTACCGCTGCAGGGGCAGTCAAAATTTTGAAAAAAAAAGGCAAAAATTTCAATTTTTCGTTTTTAAAGTTTTTAATTTTTATTATATGTCTAGAATTAAATAAATTTACATTATAGCTTGTAATAACTTATAAATGTGTAGTAATTTTGATCATGAGCATTGCGAACCAGGGGCGAGATAGGCCCGTCCCCCCCCCCCCTAAATTTGAGAGAAAGGGGTTTTTTGAAGTGATTTTCCGGAACGTTTTAGAGATTTTTTGTTGTGAGGGGGGAGAAAAAGTGAAAATTGAGGGGGAATTTATGTAAGAGGTCGCCCCTACTAAAAAAATCCTTAAATTTACCATAAAATCGCAAAAATTTCTTCAAAAAGCCCTTTTTTCCAAAATTTAAGAGGGGCGGGCCCCTCTCGCCCTTGGTTGGCAATCCCCATCATCAAAATTACTAGACATTTATTAGTTATTACTAGACATAATGTAAATTTTTTTAATAGTAGACATATAATATGAATTTGAAAAAAAGTAAAAAACGGAAAATTGAAATTTTTGCCGTTTTGTTTTCAAAATTTTGGCTGCCTCTGTGGCGGTAATAGAAATAATTTCACCATAATGACATTTTATTGGAACATTACTAACATCTTGATGTAGCTTTTGCATTCTATTAGAAATTGTATTGGTATGGTTGAATAATTTAATTTAAAAAAAAAAAAAAAAAAAAAAAAAGCGATTTTTTTAAACTTTGCCCTCTTTGCGGCGGTAAAAGATATTTAAAAGATATTAACCATTTGGTGTAATATTTTGTGAATTTATTCCTTATTACCAATGGCAACTTTTCCGCAGTATTACGTTTCGATTATATAAATTTCGGTTTTTTCGACCCACCCTAATAACCAAGTTAAATCAAAACATTTTAACTTCTATTATTAAATATAAATAAATGATTCAATAAAATTAAATAATGTGTTTATAATAAGTAAATGTGGATGAATATTATTTTGGAATTATTAATTGAAAGTAAACTAAAAAAATTATTTAAAATATATAAAATATGCTTTGATTTTGTTTGTCAAAATTTGTTGGGGGGGGGGGGGGGGAGGAACTCTACTGCAAGAACCCTCATTCAATTCCAAAACTAGCTCTTTTTTTTTTGGTTCACAAGAGGTAAACATACTTTTTGAAGCCCCCCCCCCCCCCTTAATTTTATTGACTAATTTATTTATATTTAATAATGAAAGTAAAAATATTTTGATTTAAAAAATGAGATTTCTGACCTTGAGTGATAAATCAAAACATTTGTTTAGTTTCTGACATAATCAATCGGGTCGAAATCATTTCTATTACCGCTGCAGGGGCAGTCAAAATTTTGAAAAAAAACCGGCAAAAATTTCAATTTTTCGTTTTTAATTTTTATTATATGTCTGGAATTAAATAAATTTACATTATAGCTTGTAATAACTTATAAATGTGTAGTAATTTTGATCATGAGCATTGCGAACCAGGGGCAAGAGAGGCCCGTTCCCCCCCCCCTAAATTTGAGAGAAAAGGGTTTTTTGAAGTGATTTTCCGGAACGTTTTAGAGATTTTTTGTTGGGAGGGGGGAGAAAAAGTGAAAATTGAGGGGGAATTTATGTAAGATTTCTTCCTACTAAAAAAATCCTTAAATTTACCATAAAATCGCAAAATTTTCTTCAAAAAGCCCGTTTTTCCAAAATTTAAGAGGGGCGGGCCCCTCTCGCCCTTGGTTGGCAATCCCCATCATCAAAATTACTGGACATTTATTAGTTATTACTAGACATAATGTAAATTTTTTTAATAGTAGACATATAATATGAATTTGAAAAAAAGTAAAAAACGGAAAATTGAAATTTTTGCCGTTTTTTTTTCAAAATTTTGGCTGCCTCTGTGGCGGTAATAGAAATAATTTCACCATAATGACATTTTATTGGAACATTACTAACATCTTGATGTAGCTTTTGCATTCTATTAGAAATTGTATTGGTATGGTTGGATAATTTAATTTAAAAAAAAAAAAAAAAAAAAAAAAAAAAAAAAAAAAAAAAGCGATTTTTTTAAACTTTGCCCTCTTTGCGGCGGTAAAAGATATTTAAAAGATATTAACCATTTGGTGTAATATTTTGTGAATTTATTCCTTATTACCAATGGCAACTTTTCCGCACTATTACGTTTCGATTATATAAATTTCGGTTTTTTCGACCCACCCTAATAACCAAGTTAAATCAAAACATTTTAACTTCTATTATTAAATATAAATAAATGATTCAATAAAATTAAATAATGTGTTTATAATAAGTAAATGTGGATGAATATTATTTTGAATTATTAATTGAAAGTAAACTAAAAAATTATTTAAAATATATAAAATATGCTTTGATTTTGTTTGTCAAAATTTGTTGGGGAGGGGGGGAGGAACTCTACTGCAGGAACCCTCATTCAATTCCAAAACTAGCTTTTTTTTTTGGTTCACAAGAGGTAAACATACTTTTTGAAGCCCCCCCCCCCTTAATTTTATTGACTAATTTATTTATATTTAATAATGAAAGTAAAAATATTTTGATTTAAAAAATGAGATATCTCACCTTGAGTGATAAATCAAAACATTTGTTTAGTTTCTGACATACTCAATCGGGTCGATATCATTTCTATTACCGCTGCAGGGGCAGTCAAAATTTTGAAAAAAAAAGGCAAAAATTTCAATTTTTCGTTTTTAAAGTTTTTAATTTTTATTATATGTCTAGAATTAAATAAATTTACATTATAGCTTGTAATAACTTATAAATGTGTAGTAATTTTGATCATGAGCATTGCGAACCAGGGGCGAGATAGGCCCGTCCCCCCCCCCCCCTAAATTTGAGAGAAAGGGGTTTTTTGAAGTGATTTTCCGGAACGTTTTAGAGATTTTTTGTTGTGAGGGGGGAGAAAAAGTGAAAATTGAGGGGGAATTTATGTAAGAGGTCGCCCCTACTAAAAAAATCCTTAAATTTACCATAAAATCGCAAAAATTTCTTCAAAAAGCCCTTTTTTCCAAAATTTAAGAGGGGCGGGCCCCTCTCGCCCTTGGTTGGCAATCCCCATCATCAAAATTACTAGACATTTATTAGTTATTACTAGACATAATGTAAATTTTTTTAATAGTAGACATATAATATGAATTTGAAAAAAAGTAAAAAACGGAAAATTGAAATTTTTGCCGTTTTGTTTTCAAAATTTTGGCTGCCTCTGTGGCGGTAATAGAAATAATTTCACCATAATGACATTTTATTGGAACATTACTAACATCTTGATGTAGCTTTTGCATTCTATTAGAAATTGTATTGGTATGGTTGAATAATTTAATTTAAAAAAAAAAAAAAAAAAAAAAAAAGCGATTTTTTTAAACTTTGCCCTCTTTGCGGCGGTAAAAGATATTTAAAAGATATTAACCATTTGGTGTAATATTTTGTGAATTTATTCCTTATTACCAATGGCAACTTTTCCGCAGTATTACGTTTCGATTATATAAATTTCGGTTTTTTCGACCCACCCTAATAACCAAGTTAAATCAAAACATTTTAACTTCTATTATTAAATATAAATAAATGATTCAATAAAATTAAATAATGTGTTTATAATAAGTAAATGTGGATGAATATTATTTTGGAATTATTAATTGAAAGTAAACTAAAAAAATTATTTAAAATATATAAAATATGCTTTGATTTTGTTTGTCAAAATTTGTTGGGGGGGGGGGGGGAGGAACTCTACTGCAAGAACCCTCATTCAATTCCAAAACTAGCTCTTTTTTTTTTGGTTCACAAGAGGTAAACATACTTTTTGAAGCCCCCCCCCCTTAATTTTATTGACTAATTTATTTATATTTAATAATGAAAGTAAAAATATTTTGATTTAAAAAATGAGATTTCTGACCTTGAGTGATAAATCAAAACATTTGTTTAGTTTCTGACATAATCAATCGGGTCGAAATCATTTCTATTACCGCTGCAGGGGCAGTCAAAATTTTGAAAAAAAACCGGCAAAAATTTCAATTTTTCGTTTTTAATTTTTATTATATGTCTAGAATTAAATAAATTTACATTATAGCTTGTAATAACTTATAAATGTGTAGTAATTTTGATCATGAGCATTGCGAACCAGGGGCGAGATAGGCCCGTCCCCCCCCCCATAAATTTGAGAGAAAGGGGTTTTTTGAAGTGATTTTCCGGAACGTTTTAGAGATTTTTTGTTGGGAGGGGGGAGAAAAAGTGAAAATTGAGGGGGAATTTATGTAAGAGGTCGCCCCTACTAAAAAAATCCTTAAATTTACCATAAAATCGCAAAAATTTCTTCAAAAAGCCCTTTTTTCCAAAATTTAAGAGGGGCGGGCCCCTCTCGCCCTTGGTTGGCAATCCCGATCATCAAAATTATTAGACATTTATTAGTTATTACTAGACATAATGTAAATTTTTTTAATAGTAGACATATAATATGAATTTGAAAAAAAGTAAAAAACGGAAAATTGAAATTTTTGCCGTTTTTTTTCAAAATTTTGGCTGCCTCTGTGGCGGTAATAGAAATAATTTCACCATAATGACATTTTATTGGAACATTACTAACATCTTGATGTAGCTTTTGCATTCTATTAGAAATTGTATTGGTATGGTTGGATAATTTAATTTAAAAAAAAAAAAAAGCGATTTTTTTTAAACTTTGCCCTCTTTGCGGCGGTAAAAGATATTTAAAAGATATTAACCATTTGGTGTAATATTTTGTGAATTTATTCCTTATTACCAATAGCAACTTTTCCGCACTATTACGTTTCGATTATATAAATTTCGGTTTTTTCGACCCACCCTAATAACCAAGTTAAATCAAAACATTTTAACTTCTATTATTAAATATAAATAAATGATTCAATAAAATTAAATAATGTGTTTATAATAAGTAAATGTGGATGAATATTATTTTGGAATTATTAATTGAAAGTAAACTAAAAAAATATTTAAAATACATAAAATATGCTTTGATTTTGTTTGTCAAAATTTGTTGGGGGGGGGGGGGGGGGAGGAACTCTACTGCAGGAACCCTCATTCAATTCCAAAACTAGCTCTTTTTTTTTTGGTTCACAAGAGGTAAACATACTTTTTGAAGCCCCCCCCCCCTTAATTTTATTGACTAATTTATTTATATTTAATAATGAAAGTAAAAATATTTTGATTTAAAAAATGAGATTTCTGACCTTGAGTGATAAATCAAAACATTTGTTTAGTTTCTGACATAATCAATCGGGTCGAAATGATTTCTATTACCGCTGCAGGGGCAGTCAAAATTTTGAAAAAAAACCGGCAAAAATTTCAATTTTTTGTTTTTAAAGTTTTTAATTTTTATTATATGTCTAGAATTAAATAAATTTACATTATAGCTTGTAATAACTTATAAATGTGTAGTAATTTTGATCATGAGCATTGCGAACCAGGGGCGAGATAGGCCCGTCCCCCCCCCCTAAATTTGAGAGAAAGGGGTTTTTTGAAGTGATTTTCCGGAACGTTTTAGAGATTTTTTGTTGGGAGGGGGGAGAAAAAGTGAAAATTGAGGGGTCAAAATTTGTTGGGGGGGGGGGGGGGACTCCACTGCAGGAACCCTCATTCAATGCCAAAATGCTGTTTTTGTTCACAGGAGGTAAACATACTTTTTGATCCCCTTCCCCTCTTCCTCCTCCACAAAGTAAATAATAGCCAACTTATTTTAATCATAAAGTACATAATATTTAACTATGTAATCAACTTTGTCAAGTATTTATTTGATAAAACCTCTGAAACCGGAATCTAAAGGAATATTAAAAAATATCGCAGTATATGGATTTCCTTCTTGGGATGTATAATTGTTGATACATATGTTTTAGCATATTAGTTAGTAATCTGTAACTTTTAAAATGTAATTACGAAAATTTTAAAAGCTTATAAAGTAAATTTAAATTACTATAAACTAAGGATGCACTGAATAGCGATTTTGGCCGAATACTGAATATTCAGCCCACAAGTATACCGAATATTCGGCTGGCCTAATATTTTTATATTTCAGACTAAAGTATTAAAAGTTAAATTATAAAACAATTTTACATAATATTTAACACAGATACTGCCATTTTATGAACCAGGCCTTTTTACAAGAAGCCTTTACAGAAAAAAACAAACTGTGCTTTAGCTTTGAGTTATAACTTAAAAAGAGTATAGTCTTAAAACTTTTTTAATTAATTTAGTTAAACTTTGATTAATTAAACTTTGTAGCTTCTTCTGTGAATTAAAATAAATTTATAAAATGTTCTTATATTCAGTTATAAGCCATTTTGTATTGGGTTGTTATTGATTTTCTTCTCTTCCAGAGTGGAAGCTTAGCTGCTAGTAAAATGTGGTTGAACAGAGACTTGTTGATACATCTCATGTAAGTATTATTTTATAATTTAATAAATCTTATTACATTATATTTTATTACAGTGTCCAGTTTAATTACGCTGTTTAGGAATTTTGTTATCTTCTTGTTATCTTGCGGCCCTCACAATTACGATTATGCCAAGGTTGCAACTATGTAGATATGCCATTAATGGACACCTCCTTCCCAATGTTTTTGGTTTAAAAAAATAACCAATTAATATTTTGCTTTTTTTTTTTCATCTCATAACTCCCCATTGCATGTTTTACAATCTGGAGTATTGTTGACACTCTAAAAAATCCTGAATTTCGTCGATCGACTGCGTAAAAATCCTGAATTTCGTCGATCGACCGCATAAAAATCCTGAATTTCGTAGATCGAACGCGTAAAAATCCTTAATTTCGTAGATCGAACGCGTAAAAATCCTTAATTTTGTAGATTGAACTTGTAAAAATCATGAATTTCATTGAATTTTATCGACTGAGTGTGAAAAAAATCATGAATTTTATCGACCGAGCGTGAAAAAATCATGATTTTAATCGGCCGAGCATGTAAAAATTATGAATTTTATCGACCGAGCATGTAAAAATCAGGAATTTTTATTGACCAAGCATGTAAAAATAATGAAATTCATTGACCGGGCGTGTAAAAATAATTAATTTTATCAACCGAGCGTGTAAAAATCATGTATTTTATCGACCAAACGCATAAAAATAATGAAATTTGTTGATCAGGCGTGTAAAAAAAATTAATTTTATCAACTGAGCATGTAAAAATCATGTATTTTATCGATCGAACGTCTAAAAATCATGAATTTCATCGATCGAATGCGTAAAAATCATGAATTTTATCGATTGCTGTGTAAAAAATCATGAATTTTGTTGATTATGCACAGAAAATCGTAAATTTCTTGGAATGGGCACATAAAAGCCATGAATTTCTTCGAACGGGTACATAAAAATTACGAATTTCGTCGAATGGATGCTGAAAAATCGCAAAATTTAGGGAAAAAGGGCAATCAGGAAATCCTGCATTTGGCCAGTTTTTAAAGTTTAATCGATGAATGGCGACTGGCGAGTGCTTATTTTCACCTTTACCCTGAAAGCTGCACATTATCTTCCATTATGTTTGTTTAGAAACACTCAGTTTTGGAAAAGAAAACAATGTTCACGATCTTACATTTATGCATTATTAGTTCTTATGAATGTCATCATTATCAGTTAATTTTCTTAGTTGTTACTTTTCAAACAGGAAATACATAAATGTACAAGTAATCTCTCTTATTTGAATATAATTCTACTTCTTAATTTTCCGGGATATCTTTATTTATTAACAGTTAAAAATAAAATTTAACTAAATTTTTTGAAAATATTTTTAAAAGCCTGTTTGGTTCAGGGTTGACTTGATTTTGCCCAACCCGAAAAAACCCACTTGAAAAAACCCTTGAAAAAAACCCAAGTGGGTTTTATCAAAATCTTTATTTAAAATTCCACTTATCTAACTAATAATAAATATATCAATTTAAACCAAACATA